>JAWPHD010008276.1:0-117185 GCA_037043455.1 Cyrtodaria siliqua
TGTTAAAAGAATATTGAAAAAAAAATTGTCACGGAGACATAAACACGCCACGACCATTTTTCCTTACCAGACACATTCTTCCCGATTTTTACCACCAGTTCTTCCTACCAAGCATTTTGAATCAATGTGGCCGACCTCGCTTCTTTCTGTTCATATACCTTGACATGCCTTACATATTGATTACAATTCACACTTGTAACACATCAGCACAGAAATACAATTGTTCACATTTAAGGGATACGTATGCGTTAGCGTGTGCATTACAACACATAAACTTTCGCTGCTACCATGTGCAATTATAAGATTGCGTTATCAAAGTGAAATATGCAAAGGAACTGTTGATATCTTACCATTTGCAATAATGAAAATCATAATAATAAAATAAAAAATTTGAATAACAATTACCGAAGTTAGAGTGCGGACACCATTTATTTCGTAAATGTTTACCATCCATTGGGGCATAACTCTGGAAGAATTATGGCGATCGGAGCGAAAATCGAACTTGGGCGAGACATTGTGCCCACAAACAATTTGACCAAGATGTTGTGGCACAATGTCTCGCCCAAGTTCGATTTTCGCTCCGATCGACCATAATTCTTCGAGAGTTCTATGCCCAATGGCCGTAACTCTAAAATAACTGGGGCGATGGGGTCGAAAATGAAACTTGGCTGAGACATTGTGCCCATATACAAATTGACTAAGATTGGAGAAGTTTGGATAACAGTTACCCAAGTTATAGTGCGGACACCATTAATTTTGTATTTTTTTTACTATTCCAATGGCCATAACACTGGAACTACAGGGTCGATGGGCCAAAAATCGAACTTAGCCGAGACATTGTGCCTATATACAATTTGACCACGTTTGGAGAAGATTGGATAACAATTACCCAATTTAGATTGCAGACACCATTAATTTCGCGAATTTTACTGTTCCAGGGGCCTTAACTCCGGAACTACTGGGGCGATGGGGCCCATTATTAAACTTGGCCGAGACATTGTGTCCATATATTATTTGACCGAGTTTGGAAAAGATCCGATAACAATTAGCTAAGATAGAGTGCGGACATGTTTTTGCACGGACGGACGGACGCACGAACGGACGGGAGCACGGACGGACAGGGATAACACTATATGCCACCATTCGAATGGCATACACAATGTAAAGCAAATCAGCAAGATTGAACTCTCACTTCCTCGGCACTAACACGACGCCTCAATCAACTGCGCTACAGAGGCTAATGAACCTTTGTCGCTAGTATATATATATGCACGTAATAATGGCTACGTTCTACACTTCAGTCCTTTGAACATTACAAAATATGTGTTGATACTATTCAAGTTTTTTTAGACGAGTTCACCAGGAATTGAAGTTGTAATGCATACTTATCGTCAACTATATGATTCAAAGTCTGTTAACCATAGACAAACACAAATAACATACAAGGATCAGCTGCCTTCGGCAGCTGAATAAAAGGATTCACAAACTTAAAGGGACACTGTCCGTAAGTAAGCAGATATTGAGCATAATCAAATAACCGTCTGACTTTTATTCAATGAAATGTATACATGGAAACATGAGCATAGACCCTAAGAAATCTGTAGTAATATAGTCGTGAGTTTGAAAAAAAAGAAGCTTTAATTATTTTTTGTAAATAAAGTGGGACCCACAATATTTACCTTTTCTGCGATCACGTGACTTCCATTAGCGCATTAGGTTTTCACCGTAGTATGTATTACGAAATATATATAGCCCGCTTAGCTCAGTCGGGAGCGTACCGCGAGTGTATTTTTAGTTTGGGCTGCGAGTTCAAACGCCAGAAGCGGTTTTTCTTTTTTTTGTACCGCGATTGAATTCCGTCAAACAATCTTGCTTTTAATTAGTAAATATTCAATAATGTTTAGTGTGTAATGTTTGCGAACATAATTAGTGTGTGTTTTATTAGCTAAAAGTTACGGACATTGTCCCTTTAAGGGAGGTAGTTATGTGGAAACGCATAGCGGTCTTCCGCCAGGATTAGTTTATACAGATACATATTAGTCTATACACACTTGTTTGTTCAATAACGTACATTTGTTAGAGTATGTCCTGATAAAACGCGGGACTATAAACCTTAGAAATATACATGCGCACTTATTACTTCAAATTTACATATTTATGTCACTCAGGCTGCATACAGATATAGCAAAAAGATTTTGTTTGTTTTGTTTTTACGGTGTTTTACGTCCTTTTCAACACAAGTAAGGTTACATATGACGGTCGATTTATTGTGGTGGAGGCAGACCACCCACTTTTCCTAGTTAGAACCAATACTGTAAGAATCGACACTTCCTCACTTACAAGTAGAGCTCCAAGTGGGATTCGATAGCAAAAAGAGGTATTTATATAAATAGAGGATATTTGTTGTTTTGGAGTGAATAACATATTTATTTCATCGAGAAGTGAGAAAACTTTATATTTTCACGAATGCGAAGCATGAGTGTAAATATAAAAGTTTTCTCACTTCGAGATGAAATAAAATATGTTATTCACGACAAAACAACAAATTTTCTTTTTATTTTATGATTTTACAAACAATTATTTAAGTAATTAAACCGTTTTATACACCTGTCTGCACGCCCTGTTTATTTCCTAGTAAAATAAAAAAATATATTACACAATGATTTAGATTTTATGTCAGCATATCAATTTCAATTGTTCAGATAGGAATAAAATATACGAGCTAGGAAGAAGTTGTCTTGAGGAATTTTCTAAAAGACAACGAAACGTGTTTTATATTACATGTATTAGGTGCAGTATATAAGCAAATAGTAAGATATTCACAATGCAAATAATTACAATTGCGTGCGTATAAATGTTTACAAATTGTCAACTTAATTCAGATATGCAGGTGCATCATGGTTGTTAAACAGAAACTAGTACGTATTTTGAATAGTTTTACAAATACAAATTTACTACCACACTATGGAAGACGGATGCGGCCATTTCGACTCCGCGACTTTGCGACTTTTCGCCCTGTTCATACAAGGCGAAAAGTCGAAGGCGAAAAGTCGCCAACACGAAAAGTCGAAGGCGAAAAGTCGCCAACCCGAAAAGTCGAAGGCGAAAAGTCGCAAACCCGCCGTTTTGGACGATTTTCGCCTTCGACTTTTCGGGTTGGCAACTTTTCGCCTTGTGGAAAGGGTTAGTAACAAGGCGAAAACTCGAAGGCGAAAAATCGAAATGGCCGCATCCGTCTTACATAAATGACTATTGCGAGTGAGTCAGCAGACGGGATATATATCTTGAAGTCGAAAGTCGCCAACACGAAAGTTGCCAACCCGAAAAGTCGAAGGCGAAAAGTCGCCTTCCCGAAAAGTCGAAGGCGAAAAGTCGCAAACCCGCCGTTTTGGACGAAATTTCGTGGCGAAAATAGGAAATTTTACACTATCGGATTGGCGACTTTGCGAGTCGAAAATTTCGTCCAAAACGGCGTGTTTGCGGCTTTTCGCCTTCGACTTTTCGGTTTGGCGACTTTTCGCCTTCGACTTTTCGTGTTGGCGACTTTTCGCCTTCGACTTTTCGCCTTGTATTAACAGGGCGAAAAGTCGCGAAGTCGCGAAGTCGCGAAGTCGAAATGGCCGCATCCGTCTACCATACCACACAGCAGTATTTTCGCTGTTCTTATTGAACGCAAAAAACATAAAAATATCGGATACCTCCGATGCTTGTAAATATATATGTTGCATTACGGTTTAATATTTTCTCTTCAGTGAACTTGCAAAAATTCTGTAATTGGCTGTTCATCAGATTTTCGAATTTTACTACATTAGTTGTTTTATAATAGTTGTGTTTGACATACGTTATTGAATTTCTATGATTTTTAAAATGATCACTTTGTATTATATAATGATATTCATCTTCAATATCTTTATTATTATTATTATTATTATTATTGTTATTATTATTGTTATTATTATTATTATTATTATTATTATTGTTATTGTTTTTGTTATTATTATTATTACATAGTGAACATAGCCGATCATTTACAGGAATGCCTGGCCACCTCTCAACTTCAATAGGGAGGCTGGGGTTGTAGTCCTGATTGCTGTGAGAACTCTACAGTTATAAGTAGAAAGATATGAGAAATAGTCATTTAACTTGAACTCATTCTTAAACAATCTAAAGTTAGATATGGTCCACACTCAACTGTGCCCTAACGAGTGAGACTATAAACCTTCGAAAAACAACACATACCTCATAACGGGTGGTGCATTATACAAACACGTGTGCATGTAACATTCTGGAGTAGGTCCTACCTGCACTCACTTCATGAACCCTATACAAGTACTATATCTACTATTAAATGCGATATAGGTGTACCGGAAGTAAATCAAATCCCATTGAGTCCAATGCAATATTGTCCAAGCTTTCTAGTTAGCCATTTTTCAAAATGAAGTTCAAACTAAGATTCACTTACATGTTCTTAGTCATGAGACCTGCCTCTCTAGAAAACTGCTAAAAATAGTAGGGGCCATGTGGCATATAAGAAAATAAAATTCTGATCTTTGTTGACACCGTGAACAAACTGCATTCATCCGGCACCTCTTAAATGTGTTCTACTTTCACTTTCAAAACTGTCAAGTTGACAAATAAAATCATCATACAACCATGCAAATGTTTTTTAGCTATCACAAACAAGTCAATAAAGTCATTTCAGCCAGAAAAACAGGCCTTAAATACTCAAAAATGCCTTTTATCACAAAAAAAGTTAGGGATTATATATTTGGGAACTCCTTTCGACTACACCAGGCATGAATATCACAGTGATTTACTTCCTGTATGCCTATAATAACACCGAGTCAATAAGTTAAACGTATTTGTTATAAGCTATGTTTTTAATATTTTGCTGTAGGGAGGTCAATGTGTCAGTCACAATTCTGCTGATAATTGTAAGTTTAATATTTCCTTTGTATCTTCATATCACTTAAAGCTATTGTCAAACAGTAAGCTATGTATTGGAAAACCATACTAACACGTAAATCAATGTTTAAATGGTAATAAAGTACACAATTTCTAATATAAACTTTCAAATAGATAGTCCAAATGTCATTAACACGCGGATAACCGCAAGCTATCAAGTTAATCCTAGATAATATAAACGTCCTTGTTTTTGTTTTAAACATATTTATTTTACATCGACTGCGAAACAAGTTCTTGCAGCTTAGATTAATCACACTCGATGGCTTCCAGGGTAGAACCAGTACTAAGCAATGTGGATTAATTATCTCGCTCAAGGATAAATAACGTGGCCGCGACGGAGGATCGAACCCACGACCTCTCGATCTGGAGTTCGGCGCTCTACCACTGGACCACGCACTCCACTTCCTTTCCATGTCTAGTCATATAATAGGCAATTTGTATATAGTAGTACTTAAATTGGCACCCCTCACGAAACATCCTTTGTGACAGAGTCTTGCATGATTACAGTCGCAACTGTTGAACATATAGACAACGTATTATTAAACATAATTACTTATATAAATAAAAGCCGATTTCAAATTGTACATTAAATGTCATTCGGGCCATCCTTAAATAAATATTTTGAAAATCCGAACTCTTTAGACACACCATATATATATTAAATGACTTTAACCAGTCGAGCCAAAAACAAACAAACTGGAACGTCGAATTAAAGAGTTATCAACTCATAATTCATTCTACCCATATTCAATCTCAGATAGTTTAAGTTCCCGTGAATAAACCGAGCCGTTATTTGAGGGGTTAGTGCCTTTAAAACTATTCTAAAAAAAGTAATATCAAGGATATAAAAACATGCAACTTTTGCAGAAAAATTAAACGTGACTCCGCGAGTTTTTAGAGAAAAAAAAATAAGATTCGAACTATAATATCACCATACAATACACCAGGGTTCGACACTAACGCTAGCACGCTAGCCCGAGGCTAGTCCACTTTCGAGAAGTACTAGTAAAAAATCACAGTTTTACAAGCCCGACGGGCTAGTTTGTTTTTTATTATTTAAATGTCAATTTTAAATGATCTTATATGATCCTGATGTCGAAAAATTGCCAAAATCATTTCATTTTTTCGCTATTCAAAACTCCGCAAAGTAGGGTATGATATAGACCAAGACAAGCAGCTGCGAATGTGCGAATGTGTAGGTGTGTCAGATTACTCATCACTGATTGGCCATTTTTTTCATCGATGGCGCAAAAATTCTGAAAAAATAACCCGCGTTTTTATACATATCCCCAGATCTTTTTCGTAGAGACGCTAGCATTTCTATCACTGTAATAATTTTCTAAGCATGTTATTGACATGATGAATGTGACCTTCACATTGTAAAACAAACGTGGGCGATATTTTAAATACGGAAACTGTCCTCCATCGAAAACAAAACGAAAAAACAGAATAGGAAAAAGCGTCATCAGCAAAAAAACAACATGATTTTAAATAAAACACATCCGTGTATTTTTAGCCATCGTGTAAGTGCCTTTAATTGGGGAAAAAAAATCCATAAACGGGGAATGAAAATTTCCAAGGTAAGTCTGCATGACTTTAAAAAGAAATATGACTGGGGAAAATGCCTTATACAGGCCGCTGCAAAGAAGGGTATAATGGCCTTGGCCTATAAATGGATTGACTATGACCTAGTCACAAAAGCTGTTGTCTTGCAATATTTTACAAGCAGTACAGACATATAGGAAAATGCAGCCTCAGCTATAGATAGAGACGGATTATGAAGTTTCCCCTCAGACATGTCTTCGCCAGGGAGCGAAACCCACGATGGTCAGATGTCTGTCTATAGCTCCAAAGCCAAGGCCTTATCCATGGAGCTACCAAGCCATGATATTTTTGTATCTTTTTTTTTTTCCGCAAAAGAGTAAAAGGAGGACTAGTTGTTTTTAAGAAGGGCTAGTAAAAAATAAGAAGGCACTTGCCTTGTAGGCTAGTAGTCGTAAAAAAGTTAGTGTCTAACCCTCTACACCCTAGTAAAAATATACTCCTGTTAATTATTACAGTATTCTAGTCTAATATCGAATGACGGTTTAATCGGACTGTAAAAACAATAAAACCTTAGGAGTATACAATAAGAAAAACGGTGATACAAAGTATCACAAGCGATACAAAGTATCACAAGCCGTACAGAAACTGTTTACACAAGAAAAACAGTAAGGGGAATGAATAAAATAAAAATAAACGAAACACTTCTTCAACAGTGTGTAGATAACAAAACAGTTAGTAATATTCAAAACACAATTTCCTTTATATTATTCTTATAATTAATATTAATTAATGAACAAAATGCAAGTTATTTAGAAAAAACTAACGATGCGCGAGCTTTTAAAAAATCAAGATTGCCGTTTTGTCCCTTTAATAAAGTTTTAACATCAATCAATATAATCTCTGACGATACCGATTTGGAACCAGCTGTATTCGTATGATGAGAACAGATTTATAGACCGTATCCCTTTTTCAAGACAAACGTCTAGAACAGTCCTCCTGAATAAAGTTTTGATTTTTTGCCTATATCCTGGTATCGTTTCTGATTAGTTGAGACAGGAAACACTTGCTCTCCAAAGATATACAGAAAGGCAGACAGATAATATAAAATAAACAACTATAAACAAAGAGGGAAACTTCATTATTATATCGACGAACTAAATGCGGATGGTCAGAAATACTTTAATAAAAAATAATAATAATTACGGTCACGTGCTTCTAGTTTCAAATGTGTTTTCTGCACAAGCGGTCAAGACGTTTGTATTTAATTTATAATCAAGCGTCGAAGATGATCAAGACTAATCTAATTATTTAGTACAAACCAGTTAGAACCAGTTCTATGCGCATGCGCAGATTATAATGTATAGGACTGTATCCCTAAAATTGATACGTACTTCAAGTAGTAGAATACCCATACAATGCCTGTATACCAATTTGACTGCGTCCCGGTATTCTTACTAAAATACAGTTGTTTTTATGAACAGTAAAATTGACGTTGATACACAGTCCAACACCCATAGCAGCTTGCTAAGTCCGGGATAAATATAGCCGGAGGCTCCGGCAATAATTTGGCAGACTGAAGTAAAATAATCCGCAACGGGTGGCGGAGCAATCGACCTTAAAAATGCAGCAGTTAATACAATACATGTAACATAGTCCGTACCAAAGTGGACACTAACGGGTGGCAAAAACCAACCTTAGGTCTACATACAGTTATTATCATACGCGTAACATAGTCCATACTCGGGTGGATATCAACGTGTGGCAGAGCAATAAACCTTAGGTCTACTCATAGTTATCACATGAAACACGGTCCATACACGAATAGACACCAATGGGTGGTAGAGCAATAAACATTTGGTCTACTCATAGTTATCACATGAAACACGGTCCATACACGAATAGACTCGAATAGACACCAATGGGTGGTAGAGCAATACACCTTACGTCTACTCATAGTTATCACATGAAACACGGTCCATACACGAATAGACACCAATGGGTGGTAGAGCAATAAACATTTGGTCTACTCATAGTTATCACATGAAACACGGTCCATACACGAATAGACTCGAATAGACACCAATGGGTGGTAGAGCAATACACCTTACGTCTACTCAGAGTTATCACATGAAACACGGTCCATACACGAATAGACTCGAATAGACATCAATGAGTGGTAGAGCAATACACCTTAGGTCTACTCATAGTTACCACATGAAACACGGTCCATACTCGAATAGACACCAACGTGTGGTAGAGCAATAAACCTTAGGTCTACACATAGTTATCACATGAAACACGGTCCATACTCGAATAGACACCAACGGGTGGTAGAGCAATACACCTTCAGTTTACACATAGTTATCACATAAAACGCGGTCCATACTCGAATATACACCAACGGGTAGCAGAGCAATAAACCTTAGATCTACACATAGTTATCACATGAAACACGGTCCATACTCGAATAGACACCAACGGGTGGTAGAGCAATACACCTTAGATCTACACATAGTTATCACATGAAACACGGTCCATACTCGAATAGACACCAACGGGTGGTAGAGCAATAAACCTTAGGTCTACACATAGTTATCGCATGAAATGCGGTCCATACTCGAATAGACACCAACGAGTAGCAGAGCAATAAACCTTAGGTCTACACATAGTTATCACATGAAACACGGTCCATACTCGAATAGATAGACACCAACGAGTGGCAGAGCAATAAACCTTAGGTCTACTCAGTTATCATATGAAACACGGTCCATACTCGAATAGATAGACACCAACGGGTGGTAGAGCAATACACCTTAGGTTTACACATGGTTATTACATGAAACACGGTCCATACTGGAATAGACACCAACGTGTGGTAGAGCAATACACCTTAGGTCTACACATATATTTATTACAATAAATGCCACACGGTCCTTACTCGAGTGGACACCAACGGATGGCAGAGCAATACACCTAATTTCTACACATAGTTATTACAATACACGCAACACGGTCCTTACTCGAATGGACACCAACGGGTGGCAGAGCAATACACCTTATTTCTACACAAGGTTATTACAATACATGTAGGCTACATAGTCCATATTCGAGTGGACACCAATCGGTGACGGAGCAATAAACGTTAGGCTTACATGCATTTATTACAATACATGTTGCGTAGTCCATGATCAAGCGGACACCAAGCAATAAACCTTAGGTTTACACACAATTAGTACGTGTAACATAGTCGATTCTCGTTTGTAACAGACACACAAGCATGCACACGCACGTTTGCGGGAACTCTTAGATGGAAATACGTACAGAGAAAAATGAAAGACAGTCGATAATTATACATGGTGAATTTTAAAATCGGGCTACCTTTTGGACAGGTCGGATTGGAAAGCCTTTTGTGTCATGGGTTAAAAAATGGTTGCTACTGACAGCTTAACTGTAAACCGTATGAATACGCGCACTGTTTACGT
The DNA here is from genome assembly GCA_037043455.1 of Cyrtodaria siliqua. Classification (NCBI taxonomy): domain Eukaryota; kingdom Metazoa; phylum Mollusca; class Bivalvia; order Adapedonta; family Hiatellidae; genus Cyrtodaria; species Cyrtodaria siliqua. The sequence continues at coordinate 9,993 of JAWPHD010008276.1, forward strand.
ATTTTATATGTAAGCCTTTGTGAAGCATGGTTTGAGCGACTATGCGTACTCTGAGATTACACATTTGAAACTTGAAATATGCATATAATGTTATAACACAATTCACTCAAGGGTATGACTGACATTGACTGTGTCCTCAACACGTATATATATAGTGGGTCCAATCTGAACCGCCCACGTCTATGTGATGATTTTGCTACACTAATTAGACCTCGTTTTAATATAAATAAATGTAAACTATCTCACCGCATCATGTTCGCCTTCGTAACTCTAAACTCTTCTCTGGGAATTGCAATATCAATAATTTCCTCAACCAATTCAGCCTACTATACACTATTCTAATATGAGAGGACAATACACATTCAATCTATCAATCAAAAACGTCGTAATCTCTTCTCAGGGCAAGTGATCACTCTGAGTGGTTACGACCTTGTGTGCAGGGTTGCCGTGATCGTGCCGTTATTTCCTAATTTTTCCTGGTTTTATTGGTATTGAGTAGATGTATGTCTTGATCCGGTCATCGCCTCGTTGATTTTGGCAATTTTGGTAATCCGTAAATTAACGCGTTAAATACATAGTATAGTTGTTAGCTCTACGGGTAGATAATCCCGAAATCGCGAGATCAAACCCAGCCATGACCCGAGTTAAGATTACTGATAATTAATATCAATATAAAAAATCAAATATTTTTATAATATAACCTACTTTCAATTCAATTTATTGGGATAACACTTTAAACCAATCGTTTGTTACCGCTTTATGTCGGTCAATAGATATATTCATAACTAGTAATGTTGCAACTTCAAATGAAATGTATCTTGTTGTACTCACGTACAATAAAACGCACCATAAAGCATGCGTATGCAATAGTTTAAAGGGATATACGGCAATCTTTGCGTATCAAACATCACCATTAGGCCAAAAAAGAAATACCTGTGTTTCCGGTGGTCCGACCGATCCTATTTTTAAGGGGCCGACCCTAAAACTTTTTATGGAATTCTTTTTTTTTAAAAAACAACAAAAAAAACAACAATTATTTGTTCTGAACAATGATTTATCACAATATATCGAGGTAAACTGACATCACAGAGCAACTTTCAGTTGTATCATCAACTTGTATGGGGTTTATGAGATAAAAACATGTAGAATCTCACAATATCTTGCTCCAAAAAAAAAAAAAAAAAAAAAAAAAAAAGGCCTACCTACCGACTCTATTTTTTAGAGCATGCAATAGGAAACACACCTATTATTTTTTTGGCCTTAGCACATAGAATCATTAATCTAGTTTTATTTTGACTTTTAACCTGTTTGCTTAGAGTTAACATCGGAGTTTCAGTTGTTCGTCGTTATTCTACAATAGGTTGTATAATACTATCGGTGCAATATATATTTTTGGTTTAAACATAATTATTGCATTTTTTTTTTGAAAAGTATGCAAATGGGTCGGGCCACAAGTTCTTACAACATTAGTTACGGCCCTTCCCAATACAATTTAAGTTACAAAGAACAATTGTTATGTTATGGCTATAGTAAATATATTAAGTAACAATTAATACAGAGAATGAATTAACTAAAGTTTACAAATGTAGACGTAAACAGTTGTCACGATAGTTGGGTGAAAGAAAAGAAAAAAGGAAAAGAAGGAGGAGAAGAAGACATAATATGTTTTAATAAGAGTACATAGGGTCAGTCCGAACACAATGCTGAGTTGTTTTTATACACTAGGTAAAACGTCAGGTGTCTTTTATATATGTTTGCACAGCTAGAAGAACAATTTCTTTATCACTAAAATCTGTATAGCCAACACACAATTTGTCAACGTTCAACGGATGGAACAGTCTGGTTGAGATAAACAGGTTACGCCTCTGTTTAATTAATCGACGACATATAAAAAGAAAATGTTAAGCATCTTCTTTGTCTTGTCCACAGTCGCATGTTGGTGATAATCGTAAATGGTTCAAATGCAAATCACCATTATGGTAGCTCCATAAGTTTCGAATGCGAGCATGAATTACAGAAAGTGATCGTGAGCCGCAACGACGGGACAGTGGGACGCTTAAACATTGTATTGGGGGAGACAACATTTAAATGCCATTAAATATACTAATTCACGAACATGTGTAGGTAGAGTATTCCAAAGATTTAATGACGAAGGGATAAATGATTTGGAATATAACTCGGTTCACCTTATCGGTGTTACGTAGTCATCGGAGTTCTTCAAGTTGTAATTATTAGTATCTCTGACAAATCTGAGGAAAAACGTTATTTACACTCCCGGGTAACATGTTATTTTAGCTTATATAAGTTTCTGAAATGTTCGTCTGTCTGCTAGCAAAAGCCATCCAATTTCGACGATTAATTTGTTAATAGATACGGATCGAGTCAAACCGGTAACAATACGCGCAGCTTCATATTGCAGTTGTTCTAAAGAGTTTCTCTCATCGACAGTACATCCGTCCCACTCTGGAAGCATGCTCTAAAATTGGTCGCATATATGATATATATACTTGATTCATAAGTTTTTGACCTACTTTGTATTTTAACATTCTCATTAGGCCTAAAACTTTGGATGCTGAGGTTAGAATGTTTTTAATATGTTCATGCCATTTACCATTATACAGTTATCACATGTGTGTATGGGGAACAGTCAAAACTGTTTTCCCGAGGTGGAGGGGATGGCAGTGTGAACTGTTTCCCGTGGCCGATAGGCCGAGGGAAACAGTTCACACTGACATCCCCCGACACCAAGGGAAAACAGTTTTGACTGTTCCCCAAACACACATGTGATAACTGTTTTATTACCTGATTAATGTTACTTTACGAAACAGTGAAAATGAAAATGTGTTTTATAATGGGAACCTATGGTAAAGAAAGCAACATGACGTCACGCAAACGAAATTCCAGCACGTGAGGGAAACAGTCGAAACTAAAGCCCGGTAACAGTTCGTTTTCACCGGGAACAGTCTTTTCCTTAGTGAATTAGCAAGAAATGACGATATAGCATTTATATAGGAGATCAGGTAATAATATTACTTATAGTCAGGCCTAGATGTGTTTCATGTTCTACAAATGTTAGTTGTCACATATGTGCACGTGCTTTTTGTCCGCACGGCGCTTTTTGTCCGCGGCGCTTTTTGTCCGCACAAAATTTGAAAAAGTGACGCTTTTTGTCCGCGCGGCGCTTTTCGTCCGCAGAAAAAAATGAAAAAATGAAGCCTTTTGTCCGCATGGCGCTTTTTGTCCGCACAAAATTTGAAAAAGTGACGCTTTTTGTCCGCGCGGCGCTTTTTGTCCGCACAAAATTTGAAAAAGTGACGCTTTTTGTCCGCGTGGCGCTTTTTGTCCGCAGAAAAAATGAAAAAAATCATGCCTTTTGTCCGCATGGAGCTTTTTGTCCTCACAAAATTTGAAAAAGTGACGCTTTTTGCCCGCGCGGCGCTTTTTGTCCGCAGAAAAAATGAAAACATGATGCCTTTTGTCCGCATGGCGCTTTTTGTCCGCACAAAATCTGAAAAAGTGACGCCTTTTGTCCGCACGGCGCTTTTTGTCCGCAGAAAAAATGATGCCTTTTGTCCGCATGGCGCTTTTTGTCCGCTAAAATCTGAAAAAAGTGACACATTTTGTCCGCGCGGCGCTTTTTGTTCACATAAATTCAGAAAAATTGATGCCCCCAATGTGGTTTTGACCTTTTACTTTCAAATGTGAGCTTGACCTTAAATCCACGGACCTGGATTTTGTCACGTTATTTCAGAGTTATTCACAGGACACGATTGTGCGGACGTACGGACTGACATACGGACGGTGTGACTAATATATGCCTCTCTTAAAACTACGCTTTTTGTTCGCCGAAAATCTTAAGATGAGGTAAAATTGTGTACGTTCTTTTAACTTTTTCAGTAATGTTCTATATTATTATATGGCAGAGATAAAATATTGTTAATCATCATATGAAATCGCTTCTTTGACACGTTCGAGAATCTCACCTTCTGTACTGAATCGGCAGTAATAAGAGTTAAGGCGGAGGATTTCCAGTTATGCGGTAAGAATATGTCCAAATTGATGTAGTTGAGCTGAACAGAAATTTTACCAACACAAAAAAGCTTATACGCTGAGAGCTTATACTTGGTAGACACTCCCTCCCACGGGGAAATTGTGTAGGCCCTACTTTTCTGAAAGTCCATTACGTATGTAGTATTGTGCAACTTGTCTGCCATTTTATCGTGTACATGGTGTAGAATAAGTTACCTACAAAATAATAATTAGATTTACTGAAGACTGAAATATATCGAAGTAAAGGTTTGTATTTTAATTTTTCTTCATTAGTCATGCCTATTATAATACAAACTTTCGTTTCACTTACTTTTTATACCTTGGATATCTGCGTTTCTATTGCGTTTCTATGCCTACGTTACCTTAATTTTCGTTACATTGTTTTATTAAGAACATTAATGATGTTAAATACGAAAATTATTCCAAACCGTATATGTATCACAGACAATCACATACGTCCTCATGATGTTAATAATGTTTTGTTCTTGTAATGTCCGTAACATAGCGTGTTTTTAAATTATTTTCTATTTTCCGAATGTTAAAAGGAAGTAGTACACATCCAATTATTACCTTAACATCCCCTTTTTTTAATTAACATGAAATACGACTACATTACTGAAAGGCGGATTAATATTTTGTACCCATCATATATGAATATCCGTCATTTTGGACGTACCAGAGTTTTCTATATTTTGACCCTTGGAAAAAGATTATAAGAATCTTTCATGGGTATCCGGTAGCCGAGTTTCCGATTAAAACACTTATACCGAAGGTTGGAATTCCCTATTTGAACAAAATACCCATGATAGAATCTTTATCTTGCATATTAGAAACATGTTGTGCATTGACGCCGCCAGCTACTAACTTTCAACGTGTTCCTGCATACCGAATGTTGGCGCGCGTGAATGTTATCTCGACCCTAGGGCGAGATGGAAATAGCTAGCCCCGGTAAAATGACAGATATCTTTGTCCGGTATGCAAGAATATAAGAATCTTTCATGGGTATCCGGTGAAGATAGGGAATTCCAACCCGAGGTATACGTGTTTTTATCGGAACCGAGGCTATGCCGAGGTTCCGATTAAAACACTTATACCGAGGGTTGGAATTCCCGATCTGAACCGAATACCCATGATAGATTCTTTATCTTGCATATCAGAGACATGCTGTGCGTGACGCCGCCAGGTACTAACGTTTTCCATGCTTTCCGGCATACCGGAAGTTGGCGCGCGTAAATTTTATCTCGACCCTAGGGTGAGATGAAAATATCTAGCCCCGGTAAAATGACGGATATCCTTGTCCGGTATGCAAGTTCGCGCCATAAATTTGTATATATCCCTATTTGATACCTAAGTTAAAAGGCCCATAAATCTGCAAGACCTGGACCGAGGTGAAGGAAACTTGTATAACGCACAAGCACACTTCATGATGATCATGGTTTGCCAACTTTCATTCCAATCCCTCCAAAACTGTGGAGGTTTAGTACTTCGCGCCACAAGGTTGTAAACACCCCTAAATAACAGTAAATCAAAATATCTAAGTTCAAGGGCCCGTAACTGCGTAAGGCCTGAACTAAGGCAAACAAAAATTATGTATTTTGCAATCCCTCCAAAACTGCGGAAGTAGTTTGTACCAGAAGGTTGTATGTACCCCTATATGACAGTAAATGGAAATATCCATGTTCAAGGGCCCCTTAACTGAAAGGCCTAGACCATGGCGAATGAAAATTTCATTAGAATCCCTTTAAAACTGTGGAAGTAGTTCGTGCCACAACGTACTACAGTAGACCCTCCACTTGGCGCGATTGACGCGCGTGTATGCTGCGTGACGTTAAAATTGAGCGTTGGGCGTGAATGTGCTGACGCGAGGTAGCATCATCTTAGTCAACGCTGCTCTATATGATGTGATGTACTGACGCGTTTCATTTGCTGCTGAAGCTGAGCGTGAACTGAGGCATGAGCGTGAAAATCGGTACCCGATCGATTTTCGCGTCACGATTCACGTCGGCGTTTCACGTCACGCGAAAGTGGATGGGGTCCTACGATGTTTCTACTTTATCGATTTTTACGTCTCACGCGTATGACACGCGTAAGGCCTTGCGCGTTTCGCGTCGTACGCACGTCAATCGCGCCAAGTGAATGGTCGCCTTTATTAGTAGTACTGTGCAACAGACCAACCGACCGTACAGTGACTCCTTTATCCCCACCCCCAACAAAAAAACGCAAAAAAACTTCCTTTTCTGGGGGTACAATATTTTCACACAAATGTCCGAAACGCGCAACACCCAGGTCTTTTGGTAAAAGGTTAAGGTCATACTAAAGGGGTCAAAGCCCTTATATACACTGTGATAGTAGTACTTTGTGTCCAGTCCACAACTTAGGCTAGAGACAAAAAATAGAGTCTGACCTCCCAAAATTTTATTGGCATCTCGGAAATAAAATCATGAACGGTCTTGTAAAAGATCGTAAAATGAGGCCTTTTTGCCTGTATATTTAAACTTATTTATTTTACATCGATTGTAACGAAAGCTCTATGAACCTATTTGAATCACTCTCGATGTCTTCCTGGGTAGAACCAGTACTAAGCAATGCAGATAAAGTGTCTTGCTCAGGGACACAACGCATATGGCAATGACGGGAATCGAACCCACGACATTTGGATCATGGGTCCAACGCTCTACCACTAGACCACAGCGCTCCTGTATATTTGAGCCTTCGTCTGATCGAAAAATAAAAAGTGCCCACCCGCCACATTTTTTCAAAATCCGGATGAGACTCTAAAAAATATATTCTCTTGCCTAGTCATAACTAGAGTATTCACAAGGCTTAATATGTTTCAGCGGCCATAAATCAGGTTAAATTATTCCGATCTCGCTGGTTATCGAACTCGTCTCAGCTTTCATAGAGACACTGACAGAGTTTCGTTTAGATCCGATTAATATTAAAGTCCCTAGAGTGTTCACAAGGTGGAAAATTGCATTTTTCAGAAAAACAAAGGCCAAAACTCCGGTGTTACTGACCCGATTAGGATGGTTTTCGAACTTGTCCGAGCTTTATTAAAATGAACAATCTGTGCATGTTTAGTAAAGATCAAATAATAAATAAAGGTGCTAGAGTGTTCACAAGGCTAAATATGGCATTTTTCAGAAAAACAAGGGCCATAACTCCGGTGAAATCATTCCGATCTCGCTGGTTTTCAAACTTATGCAACACTGGCAAAGTTTCGTTAAGACCCGTTTAATATTGAACCCTAGAGTGTTAACAAGGCAGAAAATAGCATTTTTCAGAAAAACAAGGGCCATAACTGCGGTTTTCAAACTTGTCCCAGCTTTCGTTAATATTAATAATCTATACAAGTTTGGTAAAGATCAAATAATAAATGAAGGTGCTAGAGTGTTCACAAGGCTTAATATGGCATTTTTCAACAAAACAAGGCCATAACTCCGGTGAAATTATTCCGATCAGACTGGATTTCGAACTTGTCGGAGATTTCCTTGATATAAAAACTCTGGCAAAGTTTTGTTAGATCAGATTAATAATGATTGATTGAATTGGAGTTTATAGTCGCACCAACAGCTAAGGTCATATGGCGACTTTCCAGCTTCCATTGGTGGAGGAAGACCCCAGGTGCGCCTCCGGGCAATTTTCGTGCACGGGCGGGCACCTGGGTAGAACCACCGACGTTCCGCAAGCCAGCTGGATAGCTTCCTCACATAAAGATTCCTAGGCCCCTGAGGGATCGAACCTACAGCGGTGAGGGGCAAGTGATTTCAAGTCAGAGACGTTAACCACTCGGCCACGGACGCCCCTTCGATTAATAATGAAGCCCCTAGAGTGTTTATATGGCAAACGTTAACGGACTGTCAGACAGACGGACGACGGACAACAAGCTCTCCTGACGTTTTGCCAGTAGAGCTAAAAACTTACATGAACACTGTATATTGCTCGCATTTAAGATAATAGGCCCAATAGGGTCTGTGGAGGCTCTACTGGCTAAAGATAAAGTTTATGTATAAGGGGCCATAACTCTTTCAAATATATTTCAACTGAAGCATGGTGATGATATACGCAACTAGGTTTGGTACTGATCATCCCTGACAAGCGGTCTCTAAAGAGCCCATACTCATCAAAAATCTGTAAACTGGAACACGACGATGATATGATGATCAACACTGTAAAGTTTCGTTGAAAAATAGCATTTTATCTAAATCAAGGGCATGACTCTGCTGTTATTGTTCTATTCCTATCTGGCTGTTTTTTAAAACATGTCCAAGCATTTATTAATCTTTAGCAATGTGGAAAAGATTGGTAAAGATCAGATAAAAAAATAAGTCCCTTACCATTTTAACGAGGCAAAATGTAGCATTTTTAACGAAATAAAGGGCCATGACTCCCCTAGTACTAGTCCGAACTGGCTGGTTTCGAAACTGTTCAAGCTTTTATTGACATGAACAATCTGGTAGAGTTTGGTAAAGATCGGATGAAACATAAAGGCCCTATTCATAATTTTGATAATGCATCATCAAAATAAACTGACCAATCAGTGACCAGGAAACCTGAGACCTCTAACTTCTGGTAGGTGATAAATTCGATCTTTATCCTTGCAGTTCAACCAAGTTTACTGTTAAAATTAAGGTATTTACAGTGTGACTATTTAAAAAAAACTGCAGATTTCATGCATGTTCATGTAAATTGATTCGATATATTTACCACTCAAAATGGAATCTTGAAAATTATTATCTTTTTTACTCGGTCAATGATTTTTATTTTACTACAGAATTTAAGGATAAAAACCGAGTAATATAAATGTTATCACCTAATGAAAATAAAGTAAAATCTCTACATTTTGGCAATGAAAAAATATGAATTGTCTAAAAGAGGCAACATAGAGCATTTTAACTAATTCAAGGGCCATGATCAGTTACTGTTCCGATCTGACTGCTTTTTTAGCTTCTCTGAGCTTTTATTGCTAATAACAATCTTTTCAAGTTTGGTAAAAATCAGATGAAAAAGAAAAGCCCTAATATTTAAACAAGGTAAACTATAACATGTTTAACTTATTCAAGGGCCATACCCTTGCTGTTACTGGTCCGATCATACTGGTTTTCGAACTTGTTCGAGCTTGCATTGATATTAACACTCTGGTTAGTTTGGTAAAGATTAAATGAAAAACGAAGGCCTATTGTCTTAACGAGACAAATGTTATCGAAACATGTAATTTTAAATCGAAAATGAATATAATTTGAAAAGATTATAAAATAATATTATCCCCAAATTTACAAAGTTAAACATGACCATTCCTTTGCAAAATTACCTTATTTCCATGCATTGTCACGTATTGGGGCTATACCTGTAGTAAGAGATTACTTTTCTTTAAATAAGTTATGTTTCTAGTGACCGACATCAACTATTAAAATTAAAATAAATAATAAAAGTTAACTAAACGTCTGAAGTTTTTATTCATGTGTCCGGAATGTGTAGTTATTTGTTGGTTCAAGCGACACATTTATGCCTTGTTTTTAAATTTATATTGTAAACAACTAAATGTGCAATTGCATATATAACATGTGTACCATCGCTCTAATGATTTTGAATGGCTATGGTACAAAACATGTATAGATTTTTTTCTCTCTTGTGCGATTAATACTTCACTCTTGGGCGAGAAGCAGTATCAATCGCATATACTCGAAATGTTATGACCAGTCACTCGATGTTCACGTCAATGCCGAATATTTGCAATGATCTATGTTCAATGTTCATAAAAATCATTCATACTTATGCGAAAACGAAAACAAATATATCATTCAATTTAAATTTAGAACATGAGCCCTATTTATTTTTTATTTAACAGTAGATAACCTCACACAAATGTGAGGTAATATGTAACCAATTTGGCCGATGCACGAAATCAAAAAGATAAGTTCTCATTTCAAAAACATAATTTTTCCGCCCATGAAGTGAAGTCAAATAGACGTCGTATCACAAGTATTTGACGGATGTCCGGTTATTTTTTTTTTAAGTTCTAGAGTTAGAATGTTACGAAAGGGGTAAGATTGTATTTACTCAAATTTTACATGAGTAAAGTAATTGAATAATTCTGTAAATGTATGTAGCAAATAAAATTGTATTCTAGTGGAAACGAAACGCATAGAAAATTTACGTCACGTCAAAGCGGAAAATGATAACATATGTACATTGAGTAAAGAAATGTAATTGAATTGAATTGGGGTTTTAAGGAACACCAACACACGAAAAGGTTATATGGCGCCTAAAAGGCATGAACATGCCAGGCTCATCTTCCATGTACATCGAGATAAAATATGGAAAATGGGCCTAGAACCTTCTCACCCTGAACTGCAGAGTTGCTGCAAATTCTATCGTAGAAACTCCATTTACGCTGGAGCCACGTTATTGTTTTTCTGCCACTGCTTTTTTGATGCGAGCGAGATAGCACCTGAAACAATGCAAGGATCATGATGAAGACCTGTAATGAACATGAACAAAAAATGATAAAATGAACATGAATTTGGGGGGATTCTACCCATCTGCCTACCCCTCCAAGGGGATCTGCAGCGGCCCTATTATTTGCCCCGTGACCAAACGGGGGCACCCGGGAACCACACGGGGCAAAGAAATGTAAAAGTTCCTGACACTAATACAACAACGATATGTAACAGGTATCATGAAGTAGTTCAATTGAATTGAATGTTGTTTAACGGCTCATCAACACAGTATAGGTTATTTAGAGCCGCCCCAGAGAGAGTGGAAGGATACGTAGGAATCCGGGAACCTGCCCTACTCTTATTATCGAATAGATTCCTGTTTCTTTTACGTGCTCGGAGGATAGACCGATACACGGGACCGCCCGGTTTACGTCCCCATCCGATGGACGAGGCTAAGGGAAAGCGTCTTGCCCAAGAACATAATTACAATAAAAGTCTGTTACATCATTGTAATTCCATTTTCATGGTAACTTTGTTAAAAACGATTTAAACAACTTGGCCATTCTGATTCCCATTAAAATATATGATATCTATTTAAACAAAGAATTAAAATAAGAAAAATAGTGAAATTAATGATACAATATTATGAGAGACATAACACAGTATGTTGTACTAACATAACAAAAAGCAGGAGTAATGACCCTAAATCTCTTTAAATAACCGTCTTACTTTTGTCCGTAAGTTCAGAAGGCGATTTGAAAGCGTTTTTTTAATAGAAGAAGAAAGAAGATTTTTTTTTATTGACTTAAACTATTACATAGTTTTTCATCATATAAACATACATTTTACAAATATAATTTGACCACAATAACAAGATTGGTACAGGTGCATTAATTTATGAATTAATATGAAAAAAGAAGAAAAAAAGGAGATATATCATGGAGAAAAAAATAAATATATATATATAGGAATCAAAATCTAATACGGTACAATAGAACAATTGTATTATAGTGAGGATGAACGAGATTATAAGTTATTTATCATGGTACGTCTTAAAGAGAAAGCTTCTGAGATGTATTTGCTAAAATTGATAACCTTTTCTAAATCCAAACTGAGCATCGGATATTTTATTATTATCGTCACACCATTTATCGATACGTTTATTTAAGATGCTTGAAAACAGTTTGCCCATACTACTGACCAAGGTTATGCCTCTGTAATTATTTGCGATATTCAAGTTTATTTCCCTTTTTATGTAATGCTATCATATATCCTTTCGTCCACTTTTCTGGAAAAACTCCAGAATCAAAAATCGCATTGAAAATATCAGTTATATGCCCCGCCAATATATCACAGGTTGATATAAAGTATTCGTTCAATATATTGTCGCCGGCGGCGGCTTTATTTTTGCGTAGCGACTTAATCGCTGCCTCTACTTCCGGAATAGTTATAGGCATGTCTAATTCATTAAAAATAGGATAATTATCATCAAAATTATGGTTATTGTTAAAAGATTCAGCTTCGTCATTTTTCGCGTTTTTTATGTCCTTAAATAAGTCTTTAAAATATGTATGAAACTCATCTAGGGTGATATCGGTATTGTTTTGCTTTTTTCTATTAAACAGTTTCCAAAAATCGCGTGGTTTTGAATGTCGCATCTGTTCCAGTTCTTTCATTTGTCTATATTTATATGCACGTCTTTTTTTCTTTATTGTTGCTTTATAGCTCGCTTTTTTATCAGAAAGCGAAGTTCTATTTAAATTTAATTTATTCGTATTAAACAAAAATAACGCCTCTTTGTATAACTGCTTAGCCTGGCGACAATCATCATCAAACCATTTGTTTGAGTCCGAGTTTACAGACTGAAACCCATTCTTAACCGTTCTCTGTTTTACAAACAAGAGGTCACCAGCCTCTGTCATTAAATTGGTAAAACTCGACACTACGTTATTAATACTATCTTTATCACGAATATTCATATCATTTACAATTGATGTGAATACCGGTAACTAGCCAATTATCCTATTACGGAATAATTCTTTATTCGCCTCATTCCATTTACATGAGTTGTATTCGCGATCACACGGATTAGTATTAACTGTACGATTCATAGTATTTACAGTGAACGAAAAGGTGCATGATCGCTGAATTCTGTGAAATTGCCGATTTTAAAATTGTTAACAAGCGGGAAATCAATTTCTTTCAATAACAAATAATCAATAACGCTACATGCGTTCCGATTCACGTATGTAAATGCGCCCACACCACAATCAAAACCTAAGCGTCCGTTAGCTTTTACACAAATCGAGTAATTTAACCCCTTGGGCGTTTGAAACACTGTCTTGTGAGAATCGCTCTAAAGGGTTATCTGGAATATAATCAGTTGCGTCAATTTCATCGACAATCCTATCGAAAAGAATATAATCTTTTTTAATAGACTTTATTTTAAACTGGTGCCCCTGCGGAAAATTCAAATGTTCAATTCATCAAACACGAAACAAATTTGGTAAAGTACATAAGCTTATAATACAAGCTAAGTAGTATAACTCTGACTGCCGTACCTTCAGACGTTACTATTTAAGAATTAATGATTATACACAATTCTATTTAAAACTGTCACCGTCTGGTGAGGCGCGTAAGTGTCACCATTTGAACGAAATGCATCAATTTGGGATGAACATAAAGACGATCGAACGAACAGACACACCAAACGAATATTCTCTCCTTAACTTTACATATATATAGATGTACGTCATACAAATAAACCAAGAAATAGGTAGCGTTACTCTATGAGATTGTAATAAAAAAAAATCAAAGAACGTATGCAATACTGAACTTGCAAAAACAAGCTATTATATAAAATTCTGTTTACTTAGAAATATGTATACATTTTAATAAACTTAATTGTTCATGATTAAGTGTCACAAACACCTATGTCTCCAGCTATGCTATTTCGAGCGATTTCGTTCGACTCTAGGTTTTACATTATCACATTAACTTGCCACGTATAAAATAGATTAATATACATGTACATTTTTAAGAAGTAAGCGGTTCAGATGTTTGTCTGTAACACAACAAATAGTGGGACTTTCATGAACTACAATTTAATTGTGTGTTGCATCGCCTTGGCAAATCAACTAACCTCTCATGTAAAAGTTTTAACATTAACATGAATTGAACTTGTAGGTGTAATGCGTGATAAGACTGAGAAGTCGGCAAATTTATTAACATAAACATTATAACAAGAGGCCCAAGAGGGCCTGTGGTTGCTCTACTTGCTTAAATGGCTCTTATATCAAGGGTTGTCATCACAAACAACTATTATTAACAATCTGGTAAAGATCGAATGAAAAATGAAGGCCCCCGTCGTCTTAACAAGGCAAACTATAGCCTATAGCATTTTGAACTAAAGCAAGGGCCATTTCTTTAAGGTCTTATTATTAGTACTGGTCACAAATACTTTATTGGGTGGGCCTCATTATCTGAAAAAAAGTCGAATATCACACTTTGCTCATGAAAATGTATGGCTAACTGTGATTTACAGTTACCATTTACAGTTACCTATACAAAATGTCCCCCCCCCCACCCCCCCCCCCCCCCCCCCCCCCCCCCCTCCAAATACAATAGGCTCGAAATATGTATTATGGACATTGGCAGGTCAAGTTTTGACAAGAAGTTTTATCAAGTGCTACAAGCGTCTCACGGACAAAAAAGCGTTACTTTTTCCGAATTTATGGGGGAAAAAAGCGCCGCGCGGACAAAAAGCGTCACTTTTTCAAATTTTGTGCGGACAAAAAGCGCCATGCGGACAAAAAGCATAATTTTTCATTTTTTTCTGCGGACAAAAAGCGCCGCGCGGACAAAAAGCGTCCCTTTCCTCAAATTTTGTGCGGACAAAAAGCGCCGCGCGGACAAAAAGCGCCGCGCGGACAAAAAGCGTCACTTTTTCAAATTTTCTGCGGACAAAAGCGCCATGCGGACAAAAGGCAATCATTTTTTTTCATTTTTTTTCTGCGGACAAAAAGCGCCACGCGGACAAAAAGCGTCAGTTTTTTCAAATTTTCTGCGGACAAAAGCGCCATGCGGACAAAAGGCATCACTTTTTCATTTTTTTTCTGCGGACAAAAAGCGCCACGCGGACAAAAAGCGTCAGTTTTTCAAATTTTGTGCGGACAAAAAGCGCCGCGGACAAAAAGCGTCCCTTTCTCAAATTTTGTGCGGACAAAAAGCGCCGCGCGGACAAAAAGCGTCACTTTTTCAAATTTTTCGGCGGACAAAAGCGCCATGCGGACAAAAGGCATCATTTTTTCATTTTTTTCTGCGGACAAAAAGCGCCACGCGGACAAAAAGCGTCAGTTTTTCAAATTTTGTGCGGACAAAATGCGCCGCGGACAAAAAGCGCCGTGCGGACAAAAAGCACTGTCACATACGTCATTAAGAAAGGTTGTCTAATGTTATTTGTTGACGTTATAAATAAAACTTAAAACTTCCGTTTTATTTCGGGTATACTTTACTAACCATGTATTAGCCCATTCAGACATAATTTGCAAGTCATGATTTAATATACCTTCCATATCTTCTGTGTTAGAAGTTGAGACTGAAAGCGAGCTATCATCGGCAAATAATCTAGTAATGCTTAACATATGTTCGTTTATGCATGTAAATTAAAAAGAGCAAAGGTCCGAGTACTTAACCTTGCGGAACGCCAGCTGTCATTATTTTAAATCTGATTTAGCATAAATTTTCCGCCAAAAGCGATCAAATGCCTTATATATATCAGCAGACAATACACATTAAGGCCAGAGTTTTTTATTTTTAGCTTTACGGGAGAGCCTACCCTAAATTTTGCAAAACTGAAATAAAAATAAAAGTCGAAATTGTGAATTTTTTCTCCTGTGATCTGCTACATCTTTTTTTTAAAAAAAAGTTGTGCCTATCCTGAAGCTTATTTTCAAAATAACGTAAAATCGCAAACTTTTTTTTTTGAAAATTTGGATTATGACTTAGTATTTATTTTGCAAGGTCGGAAATCGAAATATTAATTTAGTCTCCTTATTATACATGTTTACAAACACAATTTAATGCATACCATTGAACACCACAATACCTATTTCGCTTCTTATTAGGCATTGAGTTCATAAACCTTTCTTGAGAATATTCTTAGCCTTGACCTGTGTCAGGGAAAAATATGTCTATTATTCTTGCAACTATATATGAACGATAAACATTCAATAATTTCAAGTTTATATATTACATTTTGTTTCAATTTGAAGTGTGTTTAATAGCAAATTTGTGATAATTTCTGTAAAATACACTCAAAAATATATTAATTTGACAGTCAACAAACCAGAACGGTTTGTGAATTTGAGATAACATGTAGGCAGTTTTAACATAAAGTGGATGTGGTTACATTTATAAATATGCAAAACAAAATGAACAGTGGAATGACCCGGTCGGACACCAAATTGGTCAGCAAAAAGTAAATTGTTAAAGGACTAAGAAGTTGAAAACATGTATTTAAAAATAATTCTGTCTAAAATCTTTGCAACGCAACTAAGTAAAGACATCGGTCTATAGTTACTTGGGGAATAAAAAGCTCCCGCTATAAATAACGGTATAACAATAGCACTTTTTCATAAGTTGGGATAAATGCCTTCATTAATGTAGCGATTAAAAAGTATAGAGAGTGGTTTTTGAAACGGTATAACTGTTTCTTTTAACATCCTATGACTTATTTCATCCTCTCAACTAGCCTTGTACATCACTAAAATCTTTATTATATCTACAATTTCAGATTCCTGTATTACTATATCATCTATTTATCGAATTATAAAAGATGTGGCTATACCGCATCTGAGTCATCAACAGTCGATATTCAAGCAAAGTAATCATTTAAGCAATCAGCGTCTTCTTTATCAGAAAATGAGTAAATCACTTCACCAGTATCTAATGTAACAAGTGGTGGAATAACTTCAGAAGTTTTGTTTGACTTTATAAAATGTTTTAAGATTTTCCAGTACTTGCGTTGATCTGTGACATTTGCATCGTATATTGCTAAAGAAATGTTCCTTTGCATGCTTATTTTAAATTATTTACTTTGTTTCTTAATGATTTGTAAAGTGTGCAATATATAGAGGATCTTACATGAGTACTCATTCATTATTGAATTTATTAAACGAGTTGGCAAAATGATATAATGCGAGGCTCTTGCCGAACATTGTATCATTTTTGCTAAACGAGTTTAATAAATTCAATAATGAATGAGAACGAATGTTAGATTCTATTTATCCCATAAATCCCATATCGACTTTATTTATTTACTAGTCTTATTTGCATACTTATATAACATACTTATATATCGAAAATATAGAATGGTGTTATTCCACTCCCACACCGTAAGTTCTGTGATATATTGTTAATACACTACATGTAAAACCGTAACATCTCTACTTACAACCTGTTCAAGTAAATATTAATAAGGATTTTTCAAATATGCAATTATTAGACTTTTGAACTAACGGGGCGCCGCGAGTTAAAAAACAAACAAAACACGAACAAGATTTCAGGGCTTTTCCCAGTTTTTTTTGGAAAAGGGACCCTTGTAAATTTGGGAAATTTCTATCGTAAAAAACGATAAAATTGGAACTTTTTTCATCGATCAAATGGCCAATTGAGAATTGTTTACATTTTGAAAGTTAGGGCGAGGTAAAAGCCTAAACGGTATTATTAGAAGAACTATTACATCAATAACATACCACTTATATTGATTCGTATGTAACGTAAGGCATGTATCATAATCAGTACAACAGACATTTCGAGACTGGGAATTGATTCAATAATTGAAAAAACACACACTATTTTGCACTGGGAACGTTTGCATTCTCATTTGTTCCCTTTAAACTATACTGTGTTCTAGCGGGTGGTAAGGAGCTTAATTATGTACATGTGTGTGTGGGTGCGGTGTGTGTGTGGGGGGGGGGGGGGATGGGGGTGGGGGGGGGGGGGGGGCTAGTTCTAAGGATTGTAGTCCATCTACCATCTAAACCCCCGATATATGTGTACAACGAGAAACATTTCCGAAATGCCTGCCGTATGGCATGCAAGGTTTGTCGTTCTCCAATAACCAGCGGGATGAATGAAAATAAGGCTAACGATCGTTTATATTTTTGCATAACCGAACAGAACCATGATTGTAAATTTTGAGAACGTACAAACAACTCTTTCAAAACGCATGGAGATGTTCTGTGTGACTGTATGATTTTTATATTAATTTACAGTTATTGGCATTTTGGGCATAAGAGGAAGATTTATTAAAAGAACATGTTATAAATCACATGAAATATGAAGGACGAATATAGGATACGGAAAGAAATAGACCGGAGTGACACAGTTCGTACAAGGTTGCTGCATAAATCCTGCTCTGTGGACTGATTATTTTAAATATACTGAAAGGAAAAAGAAACTCGACACAGGAATTTCCGCTATATAGTGTATGTACAATATGCTGCTGTTAATCGAATGGTACATGGCTACGTAAATATCTTTTCTTTCGGAAAAAGACTAAAACAACACGTTACACATCAACTAGTATTCCTGCAAAGTTTCAATATTGACAGAGTACGCGTTTGGCAAAACTTAGGATGCAACATTTTGCAAACTATTTACGTTAACAATGAATGGCCTCCCTTTTTGTAGCATTATCAATTAATAAATTTTACTCTTACACATCATATAAACATTTCTTGATAGTCCCAAAGAGAAACATATGTTTAAAACCGATACTAAGTTCTATGTAAAAATAAGTATTATTTGCATGACGTAGATACTACGTTTACCGCTGCGTGATGAGGTATAACTGCACAACTGTTGCCAGATAATTGATAAATACATTTACCAGTGGATTAATTTACCTGTTCAAAGTTTTCTACGTCATCAAATAAAATATTATTTTCACTTTTCACAGATATTCCAATGTGTGAATTGTAAATATCTATTGTTGTGTATTGATTTAAATAAACTTAAACATGTTCATGAAACAAAACATGGCCGGAGAACTTTCAAAACAGTACTGAACTGGCTCAATTTTTAATGAGGAATTTCAACATTTATGAATTTCTTGTTACAACGTAACGTTGTGTCCTTTCTATAACTAGCTGCAACTTTCTTTTTTTTACAAAACATCTTGGGATTTCCTTGGAATATATATATGGAAGTAAGTGTGCAGTATATACAATATATAGCGGAAATTCCCGTGTTGCGTTTCTTTTTCCTTTCAATATACATGCATTTTTTCGTAACTCCCGCATAGAAATCTAGTATAATAAACCAAGACCGTGCTTTTTATTGACTTGGCATAAAACTAAATATTGTATTCGGTTTAGACTACCGTGACAGTATTACATACTTCTGGAACTGTATGTAATGTGTTATGTCGTTAGATTAAAGTAGCTATCCCGCCAAAAACAGCCACATATTACATAATTTGTATACAGTTTCTAACCCTACTGGCGAAGAGGTGTATATTTAACTTATGTATTTTTAGAATCTAAACTGTATGCAGTGTATGGACACAATATAAATGGCTTTAACCAGTCAGGCCAAACAACAATACTGGAGCGTTGAATTAAGAGTTACCAACTCAAAATTCATTTTACGCATATTCAATCACGGGTATTTTAAGAACCCATGAACAATCTTATAATTTGATTGGCCCATATACAATATATGACCTGAATACATGGATAGAGTTTTGATAAACGGTTCTGTAGTGTTATTTTGCCGGTTTTTGGCGGGTTAGTTTCGGTATTGTCGGTTCATAGAATCATACTACTATGAATTTCAACGCGATGTAACACTTTAGACGTGCTTTTTAGCTGTTATAACTTTTTGGAATACATTTTATTAAGGTTACAGAAGAAAATGTTTAAAAAGTTACATATTAATTTTAATTAAATATATATTTATAAATCAATTTGTTTCATTATGCCACTATGTGCCATATTGCAAGTAACGCTATGCACGGTATGACCACGAGTTCGTAAAGGGTGCAGTGTTGCCTGCAAACCCCTACGGTACCGCACCCTACACATTCTCTGCTACAACATAGATGAGAGGCGCAGACGTTGGGGAGGATAGAACATGGCACATCCCCATAAAAAACAACATAATGATACAGATACTGTTAATTGCGTGTGCAAAACGGTAATGGCATAATGCAATCCCAACACCATTTTTGTATCCATAACATCAACAGTTCTGGGAGTTGGAAGAGTTTAAAAATAAGTCAAATAATTATCATGTGACTTAAACGGATTTAATTAAAATCATAATGTTACTGTATGCTAGTTTGAACAGTATACACAGGACGTAGCGTACTAATCCCTTACTCCCAGCAGTAACTTAGGGAAAAATAAAAAAATATAAAAATCCTAAAAAGTTGAAATATGCAACAAAAACCAGAAGGGGCATTTTTTTAAGTGTTGAGTGTGCCGTAAAACACCATTCATTCCAGACAAATATCGCTTGCATGAGCACCATTTTGATCCAAAGATGAACAAATATCAGGTGAGGACATCCACTCCCCAACCACCCACACACACACACACACAACCCCCACACACCTCTTGTGGAAGTTGGTCACCTACTCCCAAACCCTCCCCCATTCGGAACAAACCACGTATTAGGAGTATGTTGACAATTTTAGGCCATGCCCCTACCCACCCATCCCCCCTCTCCCCACCCACACACACAAACTCTACAATACACCCCACCCCAACTCCTAACCAAGGGCAACCGCCAATTGAATCTCACTCTTAACTTTTATTGTGCCTTGACCGCTGCTGCGCTTGACCGCTGCTGCGGTATGCATCGTTAAGTATTACTGAAGCATGGTATTTACAAATTACAATGAAAATATTGACTTACCGATGTCCAGACAACACATGAGTTAGCTTTCGCGCTTGACGTCATCAACACATGCACACAGCGTTGTACAACGACGTTGACGTCACAAATGAGAGTATGACGTCATTTATTATTATTTATTACCGAAAGTATTTTAATGTTGATTTATTTTGATCAAAATGAGGTGAATTGAATTTTTGTTGTTTTCGGCGCTTGATGGTGCCAACATGAATAAGCACTGCAGATCCACCCTCTATTTACATCGAGATAACAATAATAGAACCTTCTCACCTGCAGAACTGCAGAGCTATTGGCTGCTATTTTATGATTTTTTGCTGGAGCCACTAAATCTGACATTGTTTTTGCCACAACTCAAGTAGCAAGCGTCTGAAACGATACAGGTTGGTTGGTCGAACGGTGTTTACGTTATTTTCAGCACGTTTTAGTCTCTACTGGTTGTGTACCAGTTATCGTCATTCACCAGATTTCGTCATTATCAATAAAACGTAGAGATTATAATATGAGTGTACAGTATATCAGTGTTCCCCACCCCCTACTCCCTCTCTAAATTTGCCCTGAAAACTGCATACCAAAAGGTGGTGGGGGGGGGGGGGGGGAGACGGGGTGGTGGGGGGATACAGCCCATATATGACGGTCGCTTTGTTTTCGGCGTAGTCAGACCGCGGACTGTCTCCTGGATAGAACCAGTAGATCTATGCATCCCGCCATCCGCAAAGGGATACATATTCTCGAATGGAGACCTTAAATGAACATGATATACATATTAAATATACATGAATTCGCTGGAAGGAGTGGGTTGGGTGTATTTCACCCACGTGCCATAATGAGCAGTGGCAATAGTCTTGCCCGAGAACCACGCGGGCTTGATCAAAATGAAATCGATGTTTAGGCAAAATTAGTCGAAATAAAAATTTCCTTACTCTAGATGGTGACATAAACAACGGCCTCTTTGAAGGAGTATATCTTCCCGAGCCCTAAACACGTAGAAACTACACCTCCAAATGGTACGTCGGAATATTCCTTAGCCCCGTGTGGTTCCCGGGGGCCCGTTTGGTCACGGGGCAAAGACTAGGGCCACTGCAGATCCCTTTGGAAGGGGTAGGCAGAGGGGTAGAATCCCCCCAAATTCATGTTCATTTTATCATTTTTTGTTCATGTTCATTAAAGGTCTTCATCATGATCCCTGCATTGTTTCAGGTGCCATCTCGCTCACATTAAAAGAGCAGTGGCAGAAAAACAATAAACGTGGCTCGAGCATAAAAGGAGTTTCTACGATAGAATTTGCAGCAACTCTGCAGTTCAGGGTGAGAAGGTGCTAGGCCCATTTTCCATATTTTATCTCGATGTACATGGAGGATGATCCTGGCATGTTCATGCCTGTTAGGCTCTGCACATCATTGCATATTTATGGAGAATAATTCTGGTAATTTGAAAGAAAAAATATATCTTTGTGGGCAAAACCAAAACCAAATATAACATAATTTGTCAACAGTACAAAAAGGGACATACCTCAGCTGAAATGCTCAACCAGACACTTTTTATGATATGCCAGAAATAAAAATAATAATTAATCAACAACTGAGCTTCTGTTATTATTTTTTCCATTTCCCATATGGGCCTATCTTTATCCCATAAACCATATAGCCAAAATATTATTTTCCATATGCCAGATGAGTATATTTTAATTTTCACCATTTGCAGAAATGCATCAGCCAGACACTTTTTATGATATGCAAGAAGTAAAAAAAAAAAAAATCAACAACTGAGCCTCTGTTAATTTTTTTCCATATCCCATAGATCTATGAGCCTATTTTTTTCCATAAACCATATGCCAGATGTTTTTTTTAAATTTTCATCATATTTTTATTTTTAATACCTTTTTTTTTCCATTAATATTTTTTTTCCATATGCCATATGAGGCAAATATTTTTTTTCGATATGCCATATGGGACCCCCTAAATGGTCCTCAAAACTGAAAGGAACACGTCATATTGTTCAGTTCAAATTCAAACAATCAAGTGGCCATGTCAGATCTTACTTGGCACTGTCTAGCCGAACAGTGCTGTTCGGCTGCCACTTGTGCTATTTTTGGCTCAGAAATCTGGCCAGCCTTCAATTTTGGGGAGTTTGCTCCACTCCATAAAAATGTAAAGGAACTGTTCATTGCTACGTTACCATTTGCAATAATGAAAGCCATATAATAACGAGAATTTAAAAAAATAGAGAAAAAAAAGGAGAATTTAATCAGCATGCTGGAACCCTGACTCCCTTGGCACTAACACTGCGCCTCAACCAACTGCGCTACAGAGACTAATGAACGCTTTGGTGCTAATATACATATACTAATTATCACATGCTACTCTTCAGTAGACTGATCTCCGAAAATATCATTTCAGCAAGTAAAACGGTAGCCTTTGAACATTGCAAAATATGTGTTTATACCATTCAAGTTTTTTTAGACGAGTTCACTAGGAATTGAAGTTGTAATGCATGCGTATCGTCAACTACCTGATTCACAGTCTGTTCACCATAGACAAACACAAAACACATATAAGGATCATCTGCCTTCGTAGTATATTCTATTCTATTCTGTTCACTCAGCCAGATTAGGGCAATTGGGCAATGAAAAAAAACAGGAATTCCTTGCTATTGAGCTACCCACAATTCATAGCGCGTAAGCGTTCTTAGTTTCAGTAATGGCGGAGTTTTGTTTACCGATTGATCTTGATGTAGCTGGTTTTAGGTGGTTTATCATTCCTTTATTCAACTTAAAATATAATTTTATTCTTAGAAATAGAAAAACGGCATATATGATTGTTCAAACGGACACAAAGAAGCGTTATTTCATGAATTTCATTTTTCCAAATCGGGCATGCCATAAGCATGGCACACGAGTCACCGTAACTTCTGAACCGAAGTGTCCATCTCTCGTATTTGAGATTTAACGAATCCTGCTTTATGCACTCTATACAAAATATATACTATGCAACTCGATAGCATTTCTTTCGTTTGTGTTGAGGAACGGAGAAGTTGGGGGTGGGGGTGGGGGGGGGGGGGGGCGAGGGGGGGGGGGGTGTTTGAGTTTGGAAGGGGAGGGGAGTAAGTGGAAAACACTTCTATTAGTTGTAGGGGGTGGGGGGATTGAGTTTGGAAGGGGAGGGAGTAAGTGGAAAACACTTCTATTAGTTTAATAATATTGTATTGCAGATATGTTACAATATATCAATTCAACATCACAATATTCATAGTAACATAATGCAAATGGATTGAACTACAAGTTGGTACAAAATTGGTTACAGTTCTCTCCATTGTGGCTGATAAAGTGTACGTGATTATCGGTATGAAATTGTAACAATGCATTTAAATATGAACTTGATAAGGAAAAATTAAGAAAGAAAATAATCAAAAATTTAAACTCTGCCGTGCCATTCTACCCGCACGCAATCTCCACCGAAATAACACCCCATATCCACGTTCAGGCTGATAGAAACATAGCGACAGTTGATATAGACAAAATACAACGTTATATCGATACAAAGTTAAGGATTTTGGAATCGTTTAGTGTTTTTAGTTTTGAACTTGAAAGAATGAATGAATGGTGTTTTACAGCACATCGACACATTGTGCGCAAAAACTGATGAATGATGATGAAATGAAGGATTAATTAAAAATTAATGTAAATATATAAAGATATAACTTGAGTAAACAGAATATGATTTTCCTCGTCCGTTAGTTGGTCGATGCCGTATAAATGTTTGTGAGTACTTAAAGGATGAAATATACGAGTGTAAAAATAATTGCCGTCTTTCACATCTAAACAAATAATGCTAAACATCTTCAACACCATCACCACGCATATAATTGAGATTATCCCTCAAATGATTAAGATAGAGATCAGTGCTGAAATTGCTGCAATTGTTTCGCAAATGCGCATGTAGAACTGGAAGGTACCTATCACCCACTATGTAGAATTGGGGTACTATCGGAGGTTTAAAATAATTTTTAAGTCTAGTTTTAAAACGCGAAAGGGATGGTGCTTTGCGAATATTATTATCAAGTTCGTTCCAAAGTTTTAGAGATGACGGTAAGACAGATCTCGAAAACAATTCTGTTCTTTTAGGAAAAGTAACGAAGTTGGAACTGTTTCTCAAGTTATAAGGATTCGATTCCGAAATAGTTGCAGGGAATATTTCATTCAAGTAACGCGGTAAATCTCCATTTTTAAACCTATAGGTAAATATCAACTTTTGGATGTGTCTTCTATCGGACAGAGAGACTCAACGACTATTGATATATTGATATAGTTTGAGCTGTTTAAAACATAGAATTATGATTGGGGTGTACATTAAAGAACCACAGGGATCTGTTTGCCAGTCGGTAGTAAGAGTATGACAGGTTCTCGCATAATAGTATAGATGTAATTTTACTATGGATCCGTCCTCTGTCTCTTCGGTGGCGCTAAATAAGCTATAATAGTGTGGTGATATTGGTTACCTGGCGGCCCGGTTATCTCAGTTAACAGATAACTCGCCCAGTAAGCAAGGGGGCGGTGGGGAGGGATTCTGGGTTCGAGTCTCGTACAGGCCACATTTTTTCTCAATGTGTTGAAGAGCTATAAAAAAAATCAACTCATTCGATACTTCCTAACAAGGATCGTCGACTGGCCCGTAGCCAGCCCTGAAATTTAACCGAGACATATCTCTTATTTTGGGTGTCCGGCGGCATTAACCTCCCTCACCGCCCATTCAACTGAGGCAACTGCCTCGGTGTGCCTCAGCGTAGTTACGAGCCTGCTCGCCTCGGTGTGCCTCAGCGTAGTTACGAGCGTGCTCAAAGGGATAGTTATGTTTAAACTTATTTAGTTTACATGATAATCGGATTGTAACAAAAGCTCTCAACTTCAATCTCTCTCAGTGTCTTCCTGGGTATAACCAGTACTCACTAACTGAACAACTGCAGCTGAAGTGTCTTATCATGGACACAACACATTTGGTCATGGCGGGGATTGAACGACTTTTCTATCCGTGGTCCAACGTTCTAGCACTAGACTACAGCGCTCCACTGTTTGTTTGATGTTTTAAGAAGAGAATGTGACGCTCTCCTATGTTTAGTTACCATGGTTGTTTTTGACTGACATGTACACATTCTGTCAGGCATTCACAACCTACATGGGATGGCGACACAAGCAACAACTCAATGAGTAATGGACCAAATGTACAATATGTGTACACTGTTTCTAAACCTATTGACGACGAGGTATATATATATAACTTTAAATACATATTTTGAGAATCCAAATTCTATAGACACAATGTAAACGGCTTTAACCAGCCGGGCCAAACACCAAAACTGAAGCATCGAATTAAAGGTTACCAACTCATAAATCATTTTTACGCATATTCAAACACAAGTATTCTAAGAATCCGTTAATAAACCTATACTTTCAATCGGCACATATAACTTTTTTTATGACCTGAACACCTGGATAGAGTTTTTATAAATGGTTTTGTAGTGTAATTTTGCCGTTATTTGGCGGTATAACTATTTTAAGCATCCATGTCTTTCGAATTATCAACTGTGCGATGTATGAAAGAGTATGATAATGGACCTTTGGAAACGGTAGAGCACGACACATACGAAATATTTCAATCTCGGTTTGATTGAGACTGTTCATGAGCGGTAGTGAAATATGCTAGCTACCGCTCACGCCCTCTAGCCCCGGGTTGAGCAGAACTCAAAAAATCAACAGTATAGAGTTTTAACCATCCCGAAGATGGCAAGCATTAGGCGGTGGATATAGCAATATTTGTATCTTTAGTTCATCCCCTATATCCAGCAGCGTATGGTCCCAGGCTCTAATAAAAGTTGAATTGGAGGAATAGTGAAAAAAATAGCAACTTGTGTGAAGTGCACACACTGTTTTTATTGATATTGCGCAATACTATCCTTTGCACCCATGTGTATTTAATTGGTTGGCATTTTGTGAACAACCTGAAACTTCATGGATATTCATTTTTGCTTTCTTAAGATGTAATTTAATAATACAAATTTGGGAATTATTGTATTTCGTCAATTGCATTTTTTTCAGTAACACTTTTTAAGTATAATTCTGTAAAAGCAAAGTTTTTAAGAATTCTTCATGTGTCCCTATACGAATAGGTAAACTTTGAAGTCACCTTGCAATATACATTTCACATTGTAAAAAGAATATGACTTTGTATGTGTATTCCACTTGAATAATTAAGCACAAAAAAGGGAAATAACTGAACCAACCGAAATGTCAGTACGACATGTGCAATCTACATATTGTTACTTAAAATAAAAGTCTCTTGAAAATATAATGAACTTGAAAACCAGGGGCGTAGCTTGGCCTTTTTGACAGCATAGGCCCGCAGTTAAAGTTATTATGCTAGTGGGGTCCAGTGACATGCCCCCACCCCCACCCTCTATTTTTTTATGATAGAATGCATTAGGTGCGTGCTGACGTATATTTTAGACTTTAAGAAGGGCAAAGATAACTAAACAAATATATATGAAAATAATATTTTCTGGTTACTACGCTGCCTATACAGTCCCCCTCCACCCCTCCCCACCCCCTCACCCCTATCCCGATTTTTATTGCATTTTTTGAATTTTGAATTTTTCTTTTTCTGAAAATTAGGCGTAGGCCCGGGCCTACAGGGCCTATGCAGAGCTACGCCAATGAAAACTACATGGATTTCAACAAACAATATTGTCATGTTATACATTTAAGTGAAAACTAGGGCACCTGTAGAATTTCTGATGTCCAAATCGGAATTCCAAAGATGTGTTTGAAAATGTCGAATACATTAAAAAATCAGACTTTTTATGAACACTTTATAAAGGTCTGATTTCAGAATTTATTATTTTTTTATTATTCATATTTATTCAGACTTCTGATTTTTTTCGAGGACAATAATTGGACACAGGATTTTTTTCGGAAAAATAAAATCTTTTTCATTCGGAGAGTGCTTCAGTGTAAGGAGTTTGGTTGCCTGCATTTAATTTCTATTCTGTTAAAAACTCTTCTTTTTTTTTTCTTTTTTTTTTCACTTTTTTTGTAGGGTTTTATTTACATATTTAAATTCAACTTCTATTGAAATTATATAACAAAACATCCATTTCTTTTGTAAAGGATTTTAATTATTAATGCTTAAATATGTTTGATTTCAAGGTAGATAGAGTACAAGAAAGTATAAGACTAAGACAAAATTATATTTGGCCGTAATATGCCATACAAAATGATAAAACACTAAACATTTTGAAATTTAACAAATTCAGAGAATTATGGTCCACCACCAAAGGGCTAGGTATAACTTAGGCATGATAGGTGTGATCTGACTGGTTATCGATCTTGGCCAGGACATTATGCCCATAAACACTGACCCCACATTTCATCAAGATTGGATTATAAATGTTTAAGTTCTTGAGCAGAAACCACAAAAATTTTCAATCTTCAATTTTCAAAAATCCAAGGACCATAACTCTAGTATGATATGTGCGATGTGGCTGGTTAACAAACTTGACTGAGATATTATGTCCATAAACAATAACCCCAAGTTTCATCAAGACTGGATTATAAATGTTAAAATTATTGTGCAGAAACCGCAAACAAATCTTCATTTTTCAAAAATCCAAGGGCCATATGTGTGATCTGGCTGGTTATCGAACTTGACCGAGATATTATTGCCTTGAACATTGTTCCCATGTTTCATCATGAGTGGATTATAAATGTTAAAGTAACTAAGTGGAAATCACAAAAATCATCAGTATTTAAAAATTTAAGGTCCATAACTCCTGCATGATATATGCAATCTGGCTGATTATTGAGTTTGGCCAAGATATTATGACCATAAACATTGACCCATCATATTACATTTACAGTTTTATCTTGCCTTTGATAACCAAATCAGAATTTGTCTCCTCGCTTTCACAAACCATGCCAAAATCTTACAGACCAAGTAGAGAGATCGTTGTCAAAAATAGAGATAATTGGGCTAGAAATAAGATATTTGTTTTTTAAAACTACATAATCTACCGCTATGTAAATTTCACTTAAAGCTTATCTTAACATGTAATGGCGACTTTGCCCGTGTCAAACCTTAAAAGTAGTTAACACATTATTGTACATTCAATTTAAAGGGACACGCGGTATTCTTGAAGTTTAATCTGGCATTGAAATTAGCATCTCAATTTATCATTCCAGTCTCATGTTGACTTTAAAGATACTAGCATATTATAAATGTAAATTGTTGAGCTTTCATTTCTTTTTATTATTCTACGATAGGTTTACGTATATTATTGGTGCAATATAACCAGTAAGTAATATGAAAAACAAGTTGCTTTATACTGTTCTGATAATTAATATTAATGATTGAACAAATGCAACTAACGGGATACCGCAAGTTTAAAAAAAAATAAAGATTGGATTACTGTGTTTCCCTTTAAGAAGTAATCTTCTCAAAAAAAGAAAGTTATTTCTACCGATAGTGTACACAACGAATTCTGATTATCATGACAGTCTCGTTTCCTATGAAGTGTTTACAGGCTTTTTTTTATCACTGATTAACCACAGACCTAATAACAAATAGATTGGACACTATGAAAATTGTGTAAATTCCAAGTGGTACAGTTCGAAAATTTCACAAAATATTTCCCAACTTTAAACACACATATAATGAAGAGTTTTATAGATACAAGTTTCATTCAAGCCAAATACCATCACAAATTTCATTTTCTTACCAATGATAGTATTTTGTTTTCTCTTACTTTGAGAGCAAACAAGGAGTTTGATGGAAACTTTGACTATGTCAACACATTGATTTTTAAGAGAAAAGCGAAAAATGATGACATTTTAAACTTTAAACATTTTTTTATACAATTTCTTATTTTGAAAATAAACATAAAATATTATAATACCATTTTGCTATTCACTAAGAATCTTTTAGATGTATTCTCATCAAAATCGGTGAATAATTGAGAGAGAAGATAGAAGGAAAAGTTAAGGTGCCACGTGATATTTTGGTTCTTTTACTGTATCTGGCTCGGTTGAATAAGATTCAGAGGGTTGTGATTTGTTTTTAAACAATTCTAATTAGTTATATTTTTTATCAAATGTACGTATTCTTTCAACTCGGCATTGTGTGTGTGTTGTAAGGAAGGGAGGTATTCTTTCAACTCGGCGGCACTGTGTGTGTGGTGGTGGTGGTGTGTGTGTGGGTGTGTGTGGTGGTGGGCGGGAGTGGGAGGGTGGGGAGGGGCTGTGCCAATTAATTATTCACCAAATGCACCAGAATTCGTAAAAAAGAACTTGGTGGGTAGGTGCGCAGAGCATGCCCCCAGACCACTCTAGCTGTTCATGTATTTCGTCACTCAAAATGTCATGTCCCCGCCCCACTCCTCTCACCTGGCCCTGAATCCGCATCAGGATAGGGCACAACATATAGTATACATCCATTACACCTCCCAACACACATACATCTGTGTTCTAACTATAGAAAACAATATGTAACTGGAGACACTAACAAGCATAATTTATATTAGTGACAATCACTAATCCGAGCCTTCTCTGACCCCAGAAGCCTTTTTGTGGCTTATTAGGCGTACACAGCCAGATGAAATATCAAAATCGTAAAAAAGGCTGGTAAGGTCAGAGAAGGCTCGGATTAGATCAAAGGTGGTCGGCACGGTGTTGTGATGGTGTCCAAATGGTTTGGTATAGTGTCCTTAAGCTCAAATTATCCAAAACCCATGTTACTAAGTATACATATAGACAAGAGAACATGTGTAACTGGCCAGAATATAAACGATTAACACGATAATCTATTTGCATAGAGCTCTATTTCAAGCAATTACGCATGTGTATCTAAAAATCATTTGCATTTGTTCATAACATGCATCACCTTTTCACACCAGACCACCGAAACTCCTAAATTACACCAAAATATGTAAGTAGGAAGAGATCGCTTAACACCAGGCCACTTCACTAAAACGAGTTTCCCGCTAACGTAACGATGCAGTCAAAAACCCAACAACCGATTTAAGACAAACATTTAATGTTTCATAAACCGGTGTGCTTCGACAGTGAATGTCCAAATTACATTCAGGGATACGTTTTCTATTTTCACAAAAATGAATCCAAGGACGCTGCCATCTTGTTTTTGATTTGTCACGTGACCGAAGTCTAACCGTGGACGTAATGAGTTACCTGATTGATTGGGATCCAGACGACGAACCAATCAGGTAACTCCTTACGTCCACGTTCATGTGAATATATTATCATGTTAATCGTTTATTTTCTGGCCAGTTACACATGTTCTCTGCACTGGAAGCCGAAACCGTTTCTATATGTATACTTAGTAACATGGGTTTTGGATATTTTGGCTATCCAGCTGGCTTGCGGAACGTCGGTGGTTCTACCCAGGTGCCCGCCCATGCACGAAAATTGCCCGGAGGGGCACCTGGGGTCTTCCTCCACCAGTGGAAGCTGGAAAGTCGCCATATGACCTTAGCTGTTGGTACGACTATAAAATCCAATTCAATTCAATTCATTTTGGATATTTTGGGCCTTAGGACTCTATACCAAACCATTTGAACACCATCCCAACACCGTGCCGATCCCCTTTGGATTAGATAATCACTTGAAACAGTGAAAACTAAAATGCAATAAATGATTCGGGGAGATAATTAAGTATCTATGCGCTTACTTACAAACAGCCTTGTCCAGTTTCAAATGCGTTATTGTCCAAGGATAAACGTTCACATCATATCCAATAGTCAGTGTCGCACATGTTGTTTTCAGGCTCCAAATTCCATGTCGGTCACAACATATTGTGATATATCGCGCCAAAGTTTACGTTGAGTGGGGCTTTCCCAGCAATACACAGTCTAACCAATCAAAACGTCGCTTTTGATACAGAACATTTTCGAGGTAGTAACCAATCGACGTCGCCGATACAATACCCACTAACGGTCCTATTGCAGAGAAACGCGAAGGACCCTAACACTGTCTAGCTGCCTTCGGAAGCTGAATAACAGGTATCAACTGCTATATACCAATTTACAAAACCCATACCTTTTCTAATGCAGGGTCTCAAATAGTGGCGGCGATCTTTACAATAAAACGTCTAAATATAAGATTCATTATTGCAGAACAGTGTTTTCGCTTTTACGTTTAGATCTCTACATCTACTTTAAAAAATCGTGAATTGTACATGCTGGGCAGTGGATATAGGCGTTGGGTCGGACTGATGATAGAAAGTATTAGTTTATGTAGCTTCCCACCATTTTTAAATCACACAAATAAAAGTTCTATAGATTAATTTAGACCCCGTATCTAGTCTAGCCTATGCGTGTATGGTTTATAAAGAAAACTCAACGTGTCTATATGTCTAGCTGTGATAATCATAGTTTAATTATGGTTCGATATTCTGATCAATTCTGTACAGATCATACAGTACAGATGTCAGTCTTTTTCTTCGAAATGTTTATCGGTAGATTAGGCCTACTGTATACGATAGGACTTCATGTTGCAGTTTCAGACAAGACATAACGCAATGCCCGCTTTACCAACCGTCGTATCTCTTATGATCACATGTTCTAGTCGGTGTTGCTGTTTTGTTATGCAATATGTTCCTACATTTTCTTCTTGAAGCCATGTTTTTGTCTCGAAATATCACGATCGATCTCTCCAGATACGGGATTCTATATTTGGCTCCGCCAACTCATCAATACACCTGACAACTCCGCCAACTCATCAATACACCTGACAATGTCCGATTATTGTGTCTGACGGTGTTTTTATGCATGGACATTTTTGTCAATTGAAATACGGCGGTTGTTAAGGCAGACATTGCGTTATTTATTCGAAGGAAATGATTCACAGCTATGGTCCGTACAGAATATTTTTTTGCGAAAACGGTATTACCGGTATCACCGTTTCCAGCATTATGACATCGTCAGATTTTTCAATATGACCGGAAGCACGAGTTTAACGCACCAAGCGGTCGTACAAAACATTTTCAATACCAGACCTATTTCTGTACGCAATATCTCGGTCCAATATATAAACTCTAGACCTTCTGAGACGCTTACTTTTTTTTAAATACAAACTCTAGGACCTGTAGGCTAGATTCTGCATAGGGTAAAAGTGAAAGTAGACATACTTTTTTTCTAACACAATGATTTGAAAGTGTGAGAAATGTTGAATAATGGTGTATTTTTACTTTTCTTATAACTCTTTTCATGATTTTTAAATATTTCAAAGTTCTATGATGCAATATAGGTATTTAAATTCTTTTATTAAGGGTTGTGGACGCAAAATTAGCCATACCTGACACCTGGTATACACATTTGGCCTGTAATGCACATGTTTGACACAGTTAAAGGTATATATAGTAAGTTATATTCATTTCTGAGGGCTTTTCATACATTGTTTGGCAAATATGTCAGTAAGCGACAATCTACATCTGTCCGAAAATATGTCGAAAAGCCGCTTATGTCTGTTTTGTAAAAGATGTTGAGGTAAACTCCGACTTTGAGTTCATCGCTTCTTTACGGTTAGTGTCGATATGCAAATATTTTATGCGGTTTAATACATTTTACAAATTAAATTATTTACTTTTCAAAAAATATGACCTTTTCTGTTTTGTAAAAGTTTTTTTCTACCCCACCCCCTTCATTTTAATGAATTTTCATGGATCTGTACTTTAAACAGTGCTTATTGGCTGCATGGTTGCATGAAAATGACCTGCAAAGATGCTACAAACAATATCTAATAAAAAATACAATAAATAGTACAGTTACAGGCAATCTTGTGTAATGATCATATTGTAAAACATGGCATGGCCCTAAACATGGAGTTGGGGAGGATAGTCTCAGAATTATTTTTTGTCATTTTTAAACTGAAAAGTTGCATTTTCTTGATGGTTTCAAACACATATAGAAACTGCTGAGTAATGTTAATTAATTCATTTGAAGGCAGATTTTGAATATATACAACAACAGTGGCATTTTTATGGTAACATCTGCTATTTTGACCCCTGAAAATCACAAATATCATTTTTGAGTAGATATTATTTTCAAGATAGCTTAATCTGGTTAAAAATCACATGTTGTTGGAAATCAATTTAAAATCACTTTATTTGAAGCAAAATATTGCAACGGTTGTCGAGATATGGCATTTTGAAGATTCTGGATCTACGTGTAAAAACGAATTAATTTTGCCTTAGCAGAAGCTCTTTTAAGCTCTCATATTTTATTGAAAAGGAGTTTTTTCTAAAAAAGAATGACATATTTTTTCTCAGATTGAATGTATCAAACATTTTAGCCAGAAAAAAATACCTTCGGTCAGGTCTGAATGTCTCTCTATAGGCTGCGTACAGCTAAATATAGCCTGGCTTAAGCCCCGCCTTTTGTTGTGTACGATTCAGTAGAGAAGTAAAAGTTCACAGAGGTCAGCAGATATAACTTTGAAATATTCAATATGCATTTTCAGGAAGGATAAATTATAGGTAAAATAATCCCTATCAGCTAGGATCAATAAATTAAAATAAAAAAATATTTGTTCATGTTTTTGAAAATGTAACATCCTTTGAAATTGCATGTCAATATTCAGTGCGGATTCAATAGTGTTTGTAGACACAAACATGTGCAGAGAGGTTGAACTGGAAAAGTTGTCTTTTTCACACTTTCAAAGGATTTGTGATGGAAATATCTATGAAATAAGGTAATTTAAAGAAAATCTGGTGTATAATTATTGAGCTATTAGCTGACAGGTGCCACAGGAGGTCTATGGGAAAGTATTTAGTTTTCTGCAGCCTGTATCTACAGTCCCTGTTAAAACCAAGCGTCGCAGTGCCAAATGACTATGGAGGTGGATATCCGCCATAAGCAAATCTTGTATTTTGTCATTTTCAGTACGGCCGTATGAACATTTTTAGCGTACCCGATTATACGAAATATCTCGGACGGACTGCAAACTAAGGTGTCTGTCATATATAAACGCTACGCCCGCGAGAGTTCGTTAGTTAGGTTAATACGAAATCGTTGGTAAGTAAAATATAAAGAAAACGATAGCTTACCTATGAACAGCCGGACGTTTGATTACTAACAGCGTGGTATGAAATATACGTATGCACATGTTCATGCTATTATAATTATAATTACAGCGGACATGTATTTGATTTCAATAACCTGATATGCGAATATGTCAAGAAATTCATTTTCCATAACTAGCATAAGCCTTGTTCATGTACTGAATACCGAATCTGGAATTTAATGTGAACTGAAACCGTTCTTCCTCAGTTCAAGATTTCAGTTTGCAAAAATTGTTTCTAGCTCTTTTTTTCTCTGACATGATAACATTTTGACATGCTTGTGCACACTTTTGTATTTCCTTAACTTGCGATTCTCACCACGTCATTTGACATCAAATGCACACGTCACTTAAAGGGAAATACCGCATTTGCATACATATTAAACAAGGTAATACAATTGGGAGTTTAAATAACTGATGAAATATAATCAATACAATTTGTTTGCATTATTGAAATAATTATTTTTAATTATGTTTTGCAAAATATGCAAGTTATGAAGAAAAGCAGGAAAGGTCAGACAGTAAATTTAACATTCTTTTTTATTGTTCATGTCCCATTCTCAACGTATGTTGCAGCTAGTTAACTTTAAGTTTGTGTGTTTTGTCTCACCGGAGTTAACAATGCCGTTAATTACATGATTTATAGAGTGAAAATCACAACAAAGGTATGAAATATAAGTATACTAAAGTGTTATAAAGCGTTTTATGGTCAGTAGAGTAATTTGCATTAATTTCCAGTGATTTTCTTTGCTTTAAATGATGTCATATATGGTTATTAATATCTATAACGTCATAGTTTTCAAAATCGCGACTCCCATATCCTTTACAACAACCTTCAAATGGTCATATCTTTGTTTATTTCCCGATTTTTATAATTCTTACACCTTTTTCCAAGTGTATCAGAACTCAATAAAATAGTATGTTGGCTGTGTTGCTACATTCCGTTAAACTATAAAGTTTGTGTTTTTTCCTCCCGATGATCATTGAAGATAACCTTGTTTAAGCTAGTATAGTACTGTGACATCTCTATTCCCATTTTCCCTTCTATCGATGGGCATTTCTCCTCATACTGGTTCCAGTTCTACTTTACCACACAGCTCTTTTCACCATAGTCGACATTCAAATACATAGGTTCACTGATGCTGCTTTACAAGCTACTCTGTATTCCCCAAAATGGGATCATGTGGGAAACAGCTGAACCCTTTCATTCGAGTCAATGTTTTCGCCATTCAGTCCCCCTGTAATTTGATTTTTACATATTCTTATAAATGCTGATAGGTCTAAGACACTCGTCGTGTTATATAACTACGGTATATATCTCATGCAGATTCGTACTCAGTTTTATATAAAAAATAGTAGTGGAGAATGTCGATTCGTCCATATCTTAACAGAGAACACTTTGTTTAGTTTACAGTACTAAACTCCCCAGTGCATGCTAAAAGTGGTCCATCGGTCTTGATTTATCCAAATATGTATATTGTTTTGCAAAAAAAAAAGGGAAAAAAAAGAAAAAGAAGTGGGACTTGTTTTCAAATGTATTCATTTCATGCGTGTTTTATGTGAATTGAAAAAAAAAAATTCAATGTTTTTCTTGTTTGATTGAATCGACTTCGTATCAGTTCACTGGCTACAACATATGTTTTAGGTATTACAATATGATCACCATCATCCTCCGGGACATCTAAGCTCTTGTAAGAACATGTTAATACATGTAAGATAATAGTACTTAGTGTACAAAACATATTTTATTATTAAAATATATGAAATTCACTCTTTAATATTAACGTAGAGTTGTTTTTGTTTTGTTCTGTTTTTAACAAAGATTTCAAATGTTATTAAAATGTATTTGATGTTTTCTATAAAAGGTGAAATAAAGTTATTTAGGATTTAAATGACTGTCATCTTCTCCGCATAAATCATGCGATTAACAACTTTTTAAAATGTATTAATAATAACAATAACATCCATGATTGAAAATATTTCTTGAATTGTTACTTTCAAAAGCTTTATAATTATATTTCGTGTTGTTGTTGAAACACTAGTAGTTTTGCATAAGTACACATAACTATTGCATGTACATGTTCTGTCAACCTTATATATATGTTTTGTATCCTCATGGGACTTATGACCTTTTGGAATTTTGCTGAATAAGATATATAATATAAACTCCATGTACGTGCTATAGAATTTCAATTGCTGCTTTTATTATAATCATAAAATTACACCGTATGGCAAATGGTTTTTTTCTCGTTTTTTTTCCTCCTCTGTCTTTTCCGCAGAGACATGTGTATTTGGGTTCAGTGCCTTTTATATAATGTTGGCTAATAGCATCCTCCGTTTTGCTCTGTTAAGATTTTCCTCTCTCTTTATCTTGTTGGAGACACTTAATTCGTGTTCAGTGACTTTCATACAATTACTATAACAGCATAACAACATTACTATTGATGACCACGAAGACAGTGTTTAGGCCACAAATAAAAAAAATAATGTTTGCCCTTTCCTGACCGAATCGAAAAAAAGAGCTCTACCCAAATATTTTTTTCTCATTTTTAGAACCTTGTCTTTAGTTTTTTAATTGCCGGTCGCATCGAGATGCCGTTTATAACAATAATAACACACGTATGTTCGACGATTCTTTAGTATTTTGCAAATCGTGGTCAACTGAGTGCTTGAAGGTGGATAATTACAGTCACTCTATAAATCTGTTTTTCGTTTTCGTTAATATCATTTTATATATTACCGAAAATTTTTTATCAGACATGATTCAATTTCTCTGGTATATAATTACGATATAAATCAGTTTAAATTAAATTTAACTATGTTGTCAAATAGATTGTACCGGCATAAAAATGCAAATACTTGGAACGAGGTTATCAATGAAGTTATTCATCAAAGACTAATTTGACCCCTGTTGTCAAGAAATGTTACTTCTTTTTTTTTTCAAATGAATATATATAGATTATTTAACTGCTGGAATCGATTATAGGGAAATCATTCACGAGTGGTAGACGTGTGGTTCTTTTCACGAACGAGCGCTCGCGAGTGAGTGAAAAAACAAAGCACTTAAACCATCAAGTGAAGGATTACCCAATAATCGATCGCAGCAGTTAAATAATCTATGTATTACATTTTAAATTACAACTGTAATCAGACTTTGTCCGTCGCTCGTCGTCCGGCTCTCTGTTCGGAACTAATCTTTCTGTCGACATGTAGCTGGTTTACAAAACAAACGCATGATTTAGATTTTCATCAAAACTTATAGTCTCAGTTAGATTCAGGAGTATAACGTCTGAAACCGAAAAGGCTAGTGTGTAGGAGGTCATGGTGCATGGAAAGCCTAGGCTGCCTTCTGTTGGCCTTTTGCATTTTGTGCAGTACGCTTCCTAAGTTGTCCTGTACATTTTCTAAGTTGTTATGTGCATTTAGTAAGTTGTTATGTGCATTTAGTAATTTGTTATGTGCATTTTCTAGGTTGTCATGTGCATTTTCTAAGTTGTCTTGTTCATTTTCTAAGTTGTCATGTGCATTTTCCAAGTTGTTATGTGCATTTTCTAAGTTGTTATGTGCATTTCGTAGGTTGTTATGTGCATTTTATAAGTTGTCTTGTGCATTTTCTAAGTTGTTATGTGCATTTCGTAAGTTGTTATGTGCATTTTCCAAGTTGTTATGTACATTTAGTAAGTTGTTATGTGCATTTCGTAGGTTGTTATGTGCATATTCTAAGTTGTCTTGTGCATTTTCTAAGTTGTTATGTGCGTTTTATATGTTGTTATGTACATTTAGTAAGTTGTTATGTGCATTTCGTAGGTTGTTATGTGCATACTCTAAGTTGTCTTGTGCATTTTCTAAGTTGTTTTGTGCATTTTCTAAGTTGTTATGTGCGTTTACTAAGTTGTCATGTGCATTTCATAAGTTGTTATGTACATTTCATAAGTTGTCTTGTGCAAACTACAAGTCGTCGTTAAGTAGACTTTTTATCGGAATAAGTTTTGAAGGAAACACCGGTAGAAATGGCGGCTCCAGGAGCGGACGCTATGCTCTGCCTAGATAAAAGAAACTGGGCTAGGTACATTATACAATAAATTCTTAGAACATAAAACTGATTTCAAAATGTTTAAGGGATTGTCTGACGTGGAGTTAATAAATCTTGGTCTGAAAAAAAATAAAAAAAATAAAAAAATAACGGGTTATTTGTTTGTCTTTGTGTGTAGTCCTAAGGTTTATAGCCCTCCTCCATCTTTTAACCAATAGGACGTCCTAAAGGTATAGGTTCAATAGAGTCTGGACTTCACGTGTTATTTGTTGAAAACAAACATATTTTAAATACTCTGGGACTTTTTTCAGGAAAACTTAAAATATGTTTGTTTTCAACAAATAGCACGTTAATATTACTTTTATTTAAATATATTTTTCAATTTATTATTATTATTATTTGTTAGTTCCCACACTGATGGGTAGGGGCTACGTGAGGTCGTCTTCTCCCTCCTCCCTCCCCCATTTCTCCCTTCTCCCTCCCTTATCTCCCTTCTCCGCCCCCTTTTCTCTCTTCTCTCTCAGAGTACTGATAAACAAGGGACAAAATCTATAAACGTATCTATCGTGGAGACAGAACGTGTACGGCAGACAAGATAATGGTCAATTATGGATTTTGATAGGATATAGACTGTTTTACCCAAAACGACTCTCAAACTATGATAATTCATTTTATTTTTTTACAAACTTGCTATTTTAAAAACCTCACGCCCCTTTCTCTCCCGACTCCCGTCCTCTTGTCTTCCGACCCCTACCCTTGTCTCCCGGTCCCTCCCCTTATCTTCCGTACCCACGACCACCTGTACCACACCTCCTGATACTGCCTATTGTGATCTATTGTTTTCAGACCAAGATTTATAAACTCCACGTCAGACAATCCCTTACACATTTTGCAATCAATTTTCTGTTCTAAGAATTTATTGTATAATTTCCATAACCCAATTTTGTTAAAGTATGCAGAGCATAGCGTTTGCTCCTGGAGCCGCAATTTCTACCGGTGTTTCCTTCAAAACCTATTCCGATAAAAAGTCTACTTAACGACGACTTGTAGTTTGCACAAGACAACTTACGAAATGCACAAGACAACTTAGAATATGCACATAACAACTTACGAAAAGCACATAACAACTTAGAAAATGCACATAACAACTTAGAATATGCACAGAACAACTTAAACAATGCACATCACAACTTAAACAATGCACATCACAACTTCGGAAATGCACATAACAACTTAGGAAATGCACAAGACAACTTAGAAAATGCACATAACAACTTAGAAAATGCACATAACAACTTACGAAATGCACAGGACAACTTAGAAAATGCACATAACAACTTACAAAATGCACAAGACAACTTAGAATATGCACATAACAACTTAGAAAATGCACATCACAACTTGAACAATGCACATCACAACTTACGAAATGCACATAACAACTTAGGAAATGCACAGGACAACTTAGAATATGCACATAACAACTTAGAAAATGCACATAACGACTTAAGAAATGCACAGGACAACTTAGAATATGCACATAACAACTTACGAAAAGCACATAACAACTTAGAAAATGCACATAACAACTTAGAAAATGCACATAACAACTTACGAAATGCACATAACAACTTACAAAATGCACAAGACAACTTAGAATATGCACATAACAACTTACGAAAAGCACATAACAACTTAGAAAATGCACATCACAACTTGAACAATGCACATCACAGCTTACGAAATGCACGTAACAACTTAGGAAATGCACAGGACAACTTAGAAAATGCACATAACAACTTAGAAAATGCACATAACGACTTACGAAATGCACAAGACAACTTAGAATATGCACATAACAACTTACGAAAAGCACATAACAACTTAGAAAATGCACATAACAACTTAGAAAATGCACATAACAACTGACGAAATGCACAGGACAACCTAGAAAATGCACATAACAACTTACAAAATGCACAAGACAACTTAGAATATGCACATAACAACTTACGAAAAGCACATAACAACTTAGAAAATGCACATCACAACTTGAACAATGCACATCACAACTTACGAAATGCACATAACAACTTAGGAAATGCATAGGACAACTTAGAAAATGCACATAACAACTTAGAAAATGCACATAACGACTTACGAAATGCACAGGACAACTTAGAAAATGCACATAACAACTTACAATATGCACATAACAACTTACGAAATGCACAGGACAACTTAGAAAATGCACATAACAACTTAGAAAATGCACATAACAACTTACAAAATGCACAGGACAACTTAGGAAATGCACATAACAACTTAGGAAAATCACATCTTAGAAAATGCACATAACAACTTAGAAAATGCACAAGACGACTTGCAAAATGCACATAACAACTTAGAAAATGCACAGGACAACTTAGAAAATGCACATGACAACATATAAAATGCACATAACAACTTACTAAATGCACATAACAACTGAGAAAATGCACAGGACAACTTAGAAAATGCACACAACAACTTACGAAATGCACACAACAACTTACGAAATGCACATCACAACTTAGAAAATGCACATAACAACTTAGAAAATGCACAAAACGACTTACAAAGCGCACTGCACAAAATGCAAAAGGGCAACAGAAGGCAGCCGAGGCTTTCCATAATGGTGCATGGTGTCCGCGGATACTATGGACTAGGCGTAGGAGGCCATGGTGTCCGCAATGCAATTGTATCCGCAGCGGGCGTCGCAACGTTATATGTGATCGAATGTAAGATGGTATTATAACGTATTGGATGGAGATATAATGACTCAATGAGTAAACTGAATTGAATTGAATCTTGCTTAATGGCTCATTAACATATTATAGGTCATTTAGAGAGCCCCCCCCCCCCCCCCCCATCTCCCCCCTAGACCCCCCACCCCCACCCCCACCCCCAAAAAAGCTTAACGAGTGGTGAAATAATGACTAAATAAGGAAACTGAACTGAATCTTGTTTAACGGCTCATAAACACAATATTGGTTATTTAGAGCCTCCCCAGAGAAAGTTGAAGTTGGGATTATAACTGATTGAGTGGGGCAAAATGGAATTGAATTGAATATTGTTCAATTGAAAATTAACACATTATAGGTTATTTAGAGGCCTGGAGAAAATGGAAGGTGGTATTATAACTTATTGAGTGGTGAAATAATTAATAAATAAGTCAATTGAATTGAATTGAATATTTTTTAACGGCTCATCAACACATAAGTTAATTATAGCCACCCCAGTAAAACTTATTAAATGGTGAAATAATGACTAAATAAGTAAATTGAAATTGAGATGAAAATTGTTTATCGACTCATCAACACACAATAACGACGACAATATGACATTTAGAGCTCCCACAAAGCATAAACATCAATTGATCTCTATATCCCCAGAGAGCGTGGAAAATGGTATTAAAACGTAATGAGTAACAATAACACATTATAGATTATTTAGAGCCATCCCGGAGAGAGAGAAACTACACTATTAGGTGTATGTGTATGCTCTGAGGCAGCTCTAAATAACCTATAATGTGTTGATGGGCCGTTAAACACAACTCGGTTCAATTCAATCTCCTTATTTAGTCATTATCTCACCACTCAATACGTTATAATACCACTTTCCACTCTCTCTGTGGTATAATCAATTGATGTGTATGCTCCGGGGCGGCCCTAAATAACATGTAATGTGTAGATAGCCGTTAAACAAGATTTAATTAAAATTCAATTTTCTAATTGTGTCATTATTTCACCATGCAATACGTTATCATACCACTTTCCACGCTGTCTGTGGGTATAGACATCAATTGATTTGTATGTTACGGAAGCCCTGGAGGGACTTATTAGTTATTAGTTATTAGTTATTTGTTATGACTTATTTCTTATTACTTATTTCTTATTACGTATTTGTTAAGGGCGGGTTAATGAAAACATGGCGAATATCTCGTTGATAAGTAATTTACTATATGTCTGTTTAGCATACTGACCAATCTATCGTATACTTTCAAAGAGAATGTGTTATGTTCTTCACGTACGGGTGAAGCCCTGGATAGACTTATTACTTATGACTTATTAGTTATGACTTATTAGTTATTACTTATTAGTTATTACTTATTTGCTATTACTTTTTAGTTATTACGTATTTGTTATAACAAATATTACTTATTTGTTGTTACTTATTTATTATTCCCTATTTGTTAAGGTCTGCATGGTTAATGAAAACATGGCGGATATCTCGTTGATAAGTTATTTACTGTATGTTTATATAGCATATAGACCAATCCATCTTATACGTTCAAAGCTGTAATTCACTTAGAATGTGATATATTTTTCACAGATATTGGCGCATTCTAAGTGAATTACAGTTTTGAAAGTATACGATAGATTGGTCAGTATGCTAAATAAACATATAGTAAATAACTTATCAACGAGATATCCGCCATGTTTTCATTAACCCGCCCTTAACAAAAAGGTAATAAGAAATAAGTAATAAGAAATAAGTAATAACTAATAAGTATTAACAAATAAGTAATAACTAATAAGTAATAACTAATAAGTAATAACAAATAAATAATAACTAATAAGTAATAACAAATAAGTAATAACTAATAGGTAATAACAAATAAGTAATAACTAATGGGTAATAACTAATAAGTAATAACAAATAAGTAATAACTAATAAGTAATAACAAATAAGTAATAACTAATAGGTAATAACTAATATGTAATAAGTAATAAGTAATAACTAACAAGTAATAACAAATAAGTAATAACTAATAAGTAATAACTAATAATTAATAACAAATAAGTAATAACACAGAAGCAATAACACATAAGTAATAACAAATAAGTAATAACTAATAGGTAATAACTAATAGGTAATAACAAATAAGT
This sequence comes from Cyrtodaria siliqua, assembly GCA_037043455.1. Lineage (NCBI taxonomy): Eukaryota > Metazoa > Mollusca > Bivalvia > Adapedonta > Hiatellidae > Cyrtodaria > Cyrtodaria siliqua. Next base: position 53,487 of record JAWPHD010008276.1, read on the forward strand.
AATAACAAATAAGTAATAAGTAATAATTAATAAGTCATAACTAATAGGTAATAACTAATAAGACCCTCCAGGGCTTCACCCGTACGTGAAGAACATAACACATTCTAAGTGAAAACATCTTTGAAAGTATAAGATAGATTGGTCAGTATGCTAAAGAAACATATAGTAAATTACTTATCAACGAGATATTCGCCATGTTTTCATTAACCCGCACTTAATAAATAGGTGATAAGAAATAAGTAATAAGAAATAAGTAATAACAAATAACTAATAACAAATAACTAATAAGTCCCTCCAGGGCTTCCGTAGTATGCTCTATAGCGGCTCTAAATGTCATAGTGTGTGTCGATGAGTATTTAAACAATTTTCAGTTCAACTAAATTTACTTATTTAGTCACTATTTTACCACTCAATAAGTTATAATACCACATTCCCCTCTCTCTGGGGAGGCTCTAATTAATCTATAATGTGTTGATGATCAATTGAAAAATATTCAATTGAATTCCAATCCCCCCCACCCACCCCCACCACTCAATAAGTTATAATACCAACTTCAACTTTCTCTAGGGCGGTTCTAAATAACCAATATTGTGTTTATGAGCCGTTAAACAAGATTCATTTCCTCATTCAGTCATTATTTCACAACTCGTTTAGCTTTAATACCACCTTCCTCTCTCTCTGAGACGGCTCTAAATAACCTATAATGTGTTGATGATCAATTGAAAAATATTCAATTGAATTCCAATCCCCCCCACCCCCACCATTCAATAAGTTATAATACCAACTTCAACTTCCTCTAGGGCGGTTCTAAATAACCAATATTGTGTTTATGAGCCGTTAAACAAGATTCATTTCCTCATTCAGTCATTTTTTCACCACTCGTTTAGCTTTAATACCACCTTCCTCTCTCTCTGGGACGGCTCTAAATAACCTATAATGTGTTAAATGAGCCCAGATTCAATTCAATTCAATTTACTCATTTAGTCATTATTTCTCCACCCAACACGTTATAATACCACCTTACACTCGATCACATAACGTTGCGATGCCCTTGCGGACACAATGACCGTGTGGACACCGTGGCCTCCTACGCCTAAGCCATAGTATCCGCGGACACCATGGCCGGCGGGGACGCCATGACCTCCTACATAGTGCTGGCAGACGCATGTGAGATGGTATGGAGGTCTCTTGCCGATCGGACAAGTAGATTCTGCATGGTAGACCGTCTTTTCCCCACGTCAAGAATACGGAAAGACCATTATTCCTGACATCGAGAATGATTTGTATACGTTGTTAATAGTAGAATGATACTCCTGATTGATTAAAAATATCATTGTTTAGATAAGGTGTCGTCACCTTATATTAAAGAACTCATACTGAGAGCAATCCAATGCAGACCCACAGCGGCTGAGAAGGTTAGATACGGGTTCATTAGGGCCAGGTATAAACAATGTCAGTTTCAACATATTTGAAAGCGTGATAAAAACAACGTCTGTTCTCTATCGGTATACTGGACTAATCCACGCACACTTATAAATAAATCAACAAAATAACATACCGTCCATTCATTCTTAAAAGTAAATACCATTGAATTTCAGATCCAGTTCACAGCCAATGCAAAACAATTGCACTCCTCCGGTTATGTTGGAGCTCTTTGCGTGTACATATGATGCAAAGAGCTGCCCGGCGCATAAATCTCCAGTGGGTTACGTAATAGTCATTTAACAGAAATCGAATACACATATTGATATCCAATTCGTTTTAAAAGTTTTAAGACAGTCATCAAACACTATGGCAGAATATATTCAGAGAACAAAGTGCCGCAACTCACGTCATGTTTACTTTATCGTATGCACATGTTGGCATGATACATAACCATATACCGTATCTACAACTATGACAGACGTTAGACACACACGGTATCTTGATACATAATTGAAAAACTTCAATTTAAGATATCTTCAACACTATGGAAAATGAACAGAAGAAGAAGTAACTATCTTATTTTAATGTTTGCAAATTCTAAGTTATTATATTTTGAACTATTTTTAAACTACATAATGTTTGATTTTTCTTAAGAATAAGTGTTATCTAGATTTTAAAAGACCCAAAACAATACACAATCGGCATTTTATTGAACCTGCCTAAGTTGCAAACCCTTAAAAATAAAAAGAATCTTAATATAACTTGCATCTCGATTAAACATAATCGAATTAAATTGTCTTAAGCTAATGCTAACTGTTCGAACAGTTAGTTGCAAACCCTTAAAAATAGAAAGAATCTTAATATAACTTGCAACTCGATTAAACATAGTCGAATTAAATTGTCTTAAGCTAATGCTAACTGTTCGTTATGCATGTTTTACATGTTTTATGTTTTGTGTTTTAGCTGTATTTTTAATATACATGCATTGATTTGTATAAATTAGTGTCTCATAGGCCGATATCGGCCCGAAATCTCATATATTTTAATATGTTCTACTGAACGTTGTGTATGCTATATGATGATTTGTGACACTTTAATAAATGATTATCTTCATCTTCTTATTCTTCATAATTCCAATCCCTTACCTTCGGTAATCTCAACATAATTATAATTTGATCATGTTTTTTTTTACATTTAAATAAAACAAACAATTAGTCAATTACGTGGTCCGAGTATTAACTTTCATACCCCATCCAACCCCTTCTACAAAAGCGAAAACGGGGTTGGCTGGGTTATGAAATAAAACCTTAATTTTGGCTTAAACAGTTTGCACATTGTAACATTAAAACATTTAATAGGTAATTTTAAACAGGTTATCGCATTTTTTTAGTAAAAATATTTTCTGAACATGTCCGTTATAAAAGCCTGCTAATATAAGCTTTCCAATCGCTTAATGGAATTAAGGTGGGAACAAGTAATGGATAATGAACCGTGTTATAAGTAACTGTCGTTTGTTATCAATCATTATAATTAGCGTCGGGATTTATTAATCCACTATCATTTTAACTTTAAACCTGCTTGAATATCAATAAGTAAACTGTTGAGTTTTCATTTTCTCTTGTTATTTTATCTTAGTTTTAAACATATTATTGGTGTAATATAATCAACAGTTAGTAATATGCAAGAATAATTTACTTTTACCTATTCCTATAAATAATATTAATGATTGAACGCATGTTATGTAAAAAAAAAAAAGAAAAAAAAAAAGAAACTATCGGAACGCCGCGATCTTCTTAAAAATCATGATTGCCATGTGTTCCTTTAAATACCATCAAACCCAGCCACTTTGTTTATCCTGAATTAAACGATTTAAGATATGTAATCATCAAAGGTAGTTTCAACTACCACACTACAAGCATTAATATTAAACCATATGATTCTTAAAGGCTCTAATACATTCCTGGTTTGTGATCGAGTTACACTGAACTACATATTTGCAACTGTTAGCAATATACAATGCATACTAAATTATTATCTATCATTTAACAACAAAAGTCAGCCGATTTGTCGAGCTTTCCAGACCAAAGATTTCATAAACACTAAATACAATCTCATTAAAATCAGACCCTTTATCACGTTACGATATTCTACGCTACTGAGGATCTGACAACACTGCATTGGAGGTCACGCCAGATTGACCTTACGATTAGTCAATCAGATTTCAGCCTACAAAATTGCTCGGTATAGACTGCTTCACTGCGCATGTCACGTTTCAATCAAATGCCGTCGAGCAGTCTACGCTCGGATTTGAAAGAGACAATGTCCGTAACCTTTAGCTTATAAAACAAAAAATAATTGCGTTGACAAACATAACACACCAGCCAATTGAATTTTACTGGAAAAAAGAAAGATTGTTTGACGGAATTCAATAACGGAACAAAAACGTATGTGCCGCTTCCCGACGCTAAAGTTACACTCGCGGGTAATAATAATACCACGTCGCAGTAGCCGACTTCGCTATCAACTGAGCTAAGCGGCCCAGACGTACTAAGACATACTATTTAGAAAACCTTATGTATGAATAATCTCAGTGACTGTTCCGAATGTTTTCAAAAAGATATGACGGTGGCGCACGCCCACGATTTTCTTCGTATTCTTGATGTAAAACATGCCATTTAGTGCGTTTTGTTAATTTATCATGCAATCCACAGCAATAACACACGAAGACTTTATCTTTTTTTCAGATATAGATCTATGTGTTTTATGTGGATTTGAGTTTGTCGAGTTCTTTCTAACCTCATCTAAAGTGCATATGAAACGAGCGATTTCATTAGTTGAATTTAGTTGATCTTCTCATGAATATTGATTAGATGAAAGGTCGATCTGACGTGACCTCCAAGGCAGTGTTGTCAGGTCCTATATAGCGGAGAGTATCAAAGCGTAATTAGGATATGATTTTAATGAGATTGCACTAAAGAAACCGAAATGCCGCTCAATTTAATGCAAAACGAAACGAAAGCACATTATGAGTGTTTTCTGTTATTTAGGTTTAAAACTTAATAACCCGAAATGATCGCCGCCAGTCCCTTTAGATTACTAGCATTTGAGATAGGATCTTTAAAACTAAATTTCGTGCGATTTCTTTTTTTATATAATTAAAATGCTGTTCTAAATTTTTGTAAAATTGATTGATTGTAGCGAACTTAAAAGTGTTCAATGTGAAAAAATCAACACGTTTATTTTACGGTTAAAAACACAGAATACAGTCGCTGTTTTCCGTGTGGAATATAAGAATCGATAGAAGATTTCGACTTCCAAACAGATCATTTGGATTCATGATTACAATTTCGTTTGCAGACAAACTGAAATTATTACATTTAGCATTTCCCTGTAATAAGTAGGATGTGGGCGAGCAACAATTGCTGATAGCTTTTGCTGGAGTAGGATTTTTTAACTATTAATATAAATGTAATTTTAAGGTTGCCAAGTTATTTTCTATAATATTAACACTAATTTAATTTGTTTCTTTTTCGGATACTTTGATGCATGCCAGCATTCTTGACTGTTGGCAGAAATAACGGTTAATGTGCTTCTCATTATAGTGTCTACTCAGGCTGTACTACTAGCACGTCGTTATAATCACATTAGAACCAGTCTTGTTCATTTCGTTTTCATGTGTGTCCTAGTGCTCTATGACATTGATATGTTTCAATGTGTAACCTAGCGAAATATATTTTCAGTCTGTATAACAATTTAACCACATTTTCTTACGTTTATACTCCTTCAATACAAATATGACTTTTATGCAAATGCATGAACAAGTGAAGATTGCGTAGGCTTCGAAGTATATATGTCATGCGTGTATTTTAAGTGTTTACACATTTAGCCGTAAGGCTAAACATCACTCACTCACTCACTCACTCACTCACTCACTCACTCACTCACTCACTCACTCACTCACTCACTCACTCACTCACTCACTCACTCACTCACTCACTCACTCACTCACTCACTCACTCACTCACTCACTCACTCACTCACTCACTCACTCACTCACTCACTCACTCACTCACTCACTCACTCACTCACTCACTCACTCACTCACTCACTCACTCACTCACTCACTCACTCACTCACTCACTCACTCACTCACTCACTCACTCACTCACTCACTCACTCACTCACTCACTCACTCACTCACTCACTCACTCACTCACTCACTCACTCACTCACTCACTCTCTCTCTCTCACTCACTCACTCACTCACTCACTCACTCACTCATTCATTCATTTACCCATCCATCATTGCATTGTTGCATGCATGCGTCCGTTCATCGGCCCGTCCGTCCGTTTATCCGCCCATTCATCCATCCGGTCAAACGCACGTCCACTCACCCGCGCACCCGAACGCCCGCCCACCGTCGGGACTGACGGACACTCGGACAGACGTATGGACAAGGCTAACCTTATATGCCCCAGCACCATTCATTGGTGAGGACATAAACATGTAAAACCATTAATACACAGCACAATTATATAAGCCAATGCTCCCTGAAAATACCAAACATCATTAAAACTTAAAACATATGTTTAAGGAACATTTTTACAGACGACGCCAATTTGTGGTTTTGAGCTTAACGTTCATTATCATTTAACATTTCACCAACGCTACAAAACACTGCAATGTGCACCATAAATAAGGGCGTTACTGAAAAATTAACAGACATGCAGGTATTCTTACTACACGAGAAACTGAAACATGCAAACCAACAATTGGCTCTACACATACTAAATTCAATGTAAATGATAAAAATGTGAGAGAGAGAGAGAGAGAGAGAGAGAAAGAGAGAGAGAGAGAAAACAGTGAACAAATTAAAATCACCCTGAAAACTGCACTCAACTGAATCAATGACTGCAAAAGTGATATAGACACAATAACAAAACGATCAGTTTGTTAGAGGAGAAACAGGATTATACAATTCGCAGACCTGTCAAAGACAAGACAACACTTCAAATCATCAGTGTCAAATATGATGGATGTTCTTGAAGACATGTCCTCTAGGTCGAAAATATACGTATCTTCGATCGTCCCAATTGTTAACGCAATATAGGGTTAAATGCTTTGAAATTTTGTATTTTTGCGACGGTATATTATGAACCCTTGGTTTTGACCAATATAACTATTTAGTATGTTAATCATAGTAATTGCTTTATTATTACACTTTACCGCTATTTCAAACATAAGTAGGTGGGGTTAAGTTAAAATTCAATTACTTTATCTCGAGTTGTCAACAGTTAAACCTCGTTGTATATTGATATTAACATCTGAGTTAACCGATAGGATTACTTGGAATTCTTTGAGATATCTTGTTTACATCGTTATTCCGCGATTTATGTAGAAATTGCATATGTTTATTTTATCATGGCTAACTCACTATAGGGAGTGCCTTGTTTTGACTACGTCACCTGTAGGTGTGAGCGTTAAAATTGTAAACAAGATGGCTGAATGGTTTTGTGTCAGGGCAGAGGTTTATTTGCGGGGATTGATTGATTTCTTCTACTCACCACGGGTAATGTATGTATTAAGTATTTGACTTGTATCAAATGGTAAAATTGTCATAACTTTCTTTAAACTGTGTTAGGTTTTCTGTGGAATTATGCTGAATTCTGCCAGCATCATTCTGGATTAGGCAGTTTGAAACTTTGGCACTACATAAGATTCGATTTTATCAGTTCAGAACAGAACGGTTGGGTGTAAAACTTGGTAGTCTATATTCTGAGTATTTGTTCTGTGTATTTGGGCTGAATAGAATCATTTGAGATAGTGTTATCTTATCAGTTGAATGAAAAAAAATTAATTTATATCTGTCTTTATGAAAATATATTCACAGTATTTTAGGAATCAAATTATATGATTAAACTATAACAAAATGGATTCGGTTGTTATTGTTATCTTTAGCTGTGGTTAAACCGCCTCCGAAAAGATGAAAGTCGCCAAAATATCAGTAGTTTAATGGTCGCAAATTTTGTTTAAAGACGAGGCGTTAGCGGAGCCGTTAAATATAATTTACGACAGTCTAACGACTGATATATCGTAGCAAAAGTTAACATTTTATTACTGGTTAACCCGTTTCTAACGCTATTCGTTGTTTTTGACTGTTTTACTCAAAAACGCATTGAAAGAAAACGTACTGACCTCACGTTTTTGACGGTTGAACGCCACATGACTGAAATTGTAATGGGTTATGCACTGTTTAATAGTCGCAAATGTTTCAAAGTCAATTACTCGGGTGTTTGGCAAGTGCGTTATATACAACAATTATATTTGGGTAAATGCGTTGCTAAATAAACGTGCAGAAGAGAGAAACTTTACCTACAGAGACAATACACCAGTGGTTATAGCAAGAAATGAAAAGGGCATATACAAGGTTCATTTAAGGATACTCAAGATGGTGATTTGGGCTGGGATAATACGTCTCAGTCTTATCAAGGGCAACTAGAACCCAAACATTTGAAATTGATTTCCTCTTGGTTGAAATTTAACTACATGCAGATTGAAGTACTTCCCAACGACATAGATACATATTATAAACGTCCCTGTGTTACTTAGACCATGCTTGGGAAATGAGGTGTCAGGTAGTTAAATAGATGTTCCATCAATAGGGTTGTGCTTGAACATGCATAATTGCAACTACTTAGGCTAACTTACCTGTAATATTATGTCAGGATAGCGTAAACCTTCAGAAACCTCTATTTTTTGCGAATTAAATTGTCACCTACATATGCTCTTTGAAAAATAATTTTAAGAACATGTATTTGAACAATATTTGCAAAGTTTCAAGTGATATTTATATAAATAATAAACAAAATGGTTTTCTAGTTGCCCTAGATCCTTGAAGAAACCTTTGCTTTTGATAATATTTAATTTGCAATATCTGAATATAACAGGGCTGATGCACAAAGTAACATAGTCATATTTTAATTTAAAATAATTAATAACTATTGCATTTTGTATATTGATTACTTTCTCTGTATATGCTTTATATTACATAAATGATGAAAGTACTATATATCATGCCATAACTTGTGCTTAAAACGCACATTGCATCGACATTGTTTTCATTGTCGTTATCATAGGTTGGCATATCACCAATTGAAATTGCTGAAGTACCTTAAACGTCAATGTTGAGTATAATATACTCTTTTGATCGTTTTACACACTATGCTACTCAGAGAGATTTAATCACACCTTTCTAAAAAAAGCATTTTTAAACCATAACAGTTGGCACATAAATACACTAAACATTATATAGATATATCAAAATAATTATATAATGTATTATATTTTCTATACGTTCTAGAACAAAACTTTTATTCTTAACTCTCATATTTTGAATTCCGGTGCATCTATTAATAGTTGTACATGTACAAATAAGATCAGTGATTGGTCAAAATGCCGAAACCCTTATCTTGAAGCAGACGAAATACAAGCTAACTGCACTGTATATCTAATATGTATAGAGTATATCGCACGCTGGAGATTAAACGGTAGAAAGTGTTGCCTAAACCCATTATTAATTATGAAAGAATATTGGAACCCGCGGTCATTTAATCCGCCAGGTGTATCACAGAGACATATCTATACAATCTATATCTCGTAAAAATGTGGATTTGTCAACTGACACACCGGTGACCTTAGACAGAAAAACGTTCAGTGTAGGCCCGCCCGACATGTATCCATCAATAAATAATTACCGTACCCAATCAATACTCAAGAAACCAGACTGACATCGCCTGACTGGCAATGCAGTTTTGTATTATATTTATACGAGCATATTTGTGTTTTACTTATATTGCCTATTGATGCTGCCTTGTCGGTTACAGATTAGATCATGGCGGGGATATCTTTATTTACACTGTGCTAATGGTTTTAATGGGATGATAGTAGGGTAACTGTGAGGTTTGGTGCACCCTAGAACCGATTTAACCCCCCAGTGGCCTTTATTGCGCTGTTCAATGCTTCACAATATCTTTACACTTTGTGCCAATTCGTTCCAATCGTGAAAAGGAGATTCTATAGAGATCTGTTCGTGCGTATGATTTGCGTATCACGGCTATTTCTCAAATTAAAAGTTGATCTATCATTAAAGTCAAGGGTTACGAGATTATTTTTCGTTCAGAATTTACTTATAAAATAGTATGTTTATGTTTTTCACGTCGATTAAAAAAATATTCCATTTTTGTGTCATGTTACACTTTGACTACAAAGTTGTGTCGCGCCAGTAACAATTCATGCTGCTTCAAGTTACAATGGCTTCGGTGGAATTACTTTATTCTTGAGTGCAGTTGCACCAGACATAGAGAATATTATGTCAGTGCCTTTTACTATCAAGTTTATTAGGCGAGGCTTAGAAAACGAAGAAAGGCGCCATTTTTCTCAGCAGATATCTGCAACTTGTCTCAAATTAAAGAGAATAATACCCTGTTGCAGTGGCATTATTATATTCGCCCTGTTTTTAATATAAGATGAGAAAATAAAGAACGAGATTTGGCAGTTTTACTTTCTGTTTACATTTTAGTAAGTGCCCAATCACTATTTCTTAAGTCACTGGTGAATCCGTGGCAACATCTTTTTGTTTTATATATATATATATTGTCAAAACGGGGAAAAAATATGCTAATTATCATGGATATCTGATTTCTTTATTTTTCCGACTGTCTGAAGTAACTGTTAAAATGGTAGATTCACCGTCTTCTTCACCTGTGTTTAATAAAAAGTCAAGAGTACGTCCTGTTGATTCACGTTCTGTTAACTTTATGTTAACTACTAATATATGCTTAGTATTGCATGACTTACTACTGAGATGATATAGAGCTGTCAGTTATCATTTATTAATCAACGTTACCCATGAGAGTGTGCAGTATAGTAGATAGCTAGTAAATTCAGTTTTATTTATGGTGGTGATGTGTCATTGCATTGTGAATAAGGTATGATAGCCAGTTGGTAAAGGCGTTTGGTTAAAATTACACAAAGATTGTCAGTTCGAATCTCACTCATACCAGCTCGAAAGTGCGATACATCATCATTAAAACAAGGAATATTCAGTGTAAATTCTATTTTTGATGCCAAAACAAGGATGATTAACTGTAAAAAAATCATGTTGACATCCTTACATCTGTGTTGTGCATGATAGTAATTAAACTATATAGTAATAATGCTTGCTTTTCTTTGATGCTTTTTGTTTTCTAATGCTTGCTTTTATTTGCCGCTTTATGCTTTCTAATGCTTGCTTTTCTTTGCTGCTTTATGCTTTCTAATGCTTGCTTTTCTTTGCTGCTTTATTCTTTCTAATGCTTGCTTTTCTTTGTATATTAAAACACTTACATTTGTTTGTATTCATTAACTCTTGAGCAAATACTCAAACTCTAATGTTTAAACTATGATTGTGCTATGAAGTACATGATAGACAAAATACAAAATGTGCTGACCAAAATGTAGTTTACATGTATATGACCGGTTTACGGAAACTAAAGGCAATGTTTGCATTCAATGTCAGTGGGTAAATGGGATGAACAAAACCTGAGACTAGTATTGCGTTTTGTACTGAGAGAAAGATGAATACAACGTTGTAGAGTAGAAATTGTATTTATGCTTTTAATAAGTTTCGAGAGCTGTCCCCAGACCTTTTCGATAGTTTGAAAGGGAATCCAGACATATTTTTGATAGCCCCAAGGTAAGCCAAAACCTCTTTGATAGTCACGATTTTTCATCAGACTCTAATCAGTTTATAGGTGAACCCATGTGTGAAAAATACTGTGACCCAAATAAGGGTGATTATAACATTGATAAAACAATTCAAAATCATTCATGTGAAAACAAGCAATCAATATCATCTTCAAAAGATCTACAACTTGAAGAAATATAAAAAGATCGGACAGGGAAAGTAGCATTCAAGGAGGACAGTCAATCACAAAACACAGAAACAAACACGCAAACAGATAATAATAAATGAAACGACATCAAAAACACAAAAGGGTTGACAACAGGGTTGAAAATGAACATCTTAAAAGAGAAAACGAAAGGCTTTGTGCTGAAAATGAGCTTTTAAAATCCAAAGTAGAAAACTTGAAAACGAACGCAGATGAATGTCTTAGACAAGAAAATCTAAAACTAACCGAAGAAAACGAAGGGCTACGATTTCAACTAGCCTTGTTTCAACAATCAATCCCATTAGACTTTTTCTTTGATCGTGCTGTGTAACAAAACATAATGATATATATACAGAATGTCTCCAAGTATTACTTGTAGTGTTGAAAAGCACACTGAGAAGCTCCAGTCAGTATGTCGCTTATGTGGGAATATTCAGATACGCAATACGTATGCTTGTCATTTAAAAAAGATATTTCAACCATATATGGAATAGACACTTTGCAAGACCAGCAGCATTTACATCCGACACACCTGTGTGGTGCATGTAGAGTTTAAATTAAACGTCATGATATTTTAAAAGGCACGGTTACTGCTTGTAACGTCTATGAGCATTCTGAAAATTGCACTATATGTAATAAGAAAAGTCATGGTTGTCCAAAAAAAACAACGGCATAGCACCCAGGATGTCACATAATAATATTCCATGTAAATTAAAGTATGTTTGTAGAAGTTCTGTAGCTGGAACAAATACAGGTGAGCATGAAGTACATGCAGTACCATCATGTAGTACTAGTGCACCAGGTTTAGTTGAACAGCAGGCACATAACTCTCATCGCAAATTACATTCAGACACTGAACGCTTAGTGATAATGTGGAAATCAACTCCATTCCATTAGAATGTTTAAAGGAACAAGCTTTGGCCAGTATTTTGAAATGTACGATATGCCTTGGTGTTCCAAAAAACCCTTTGTATACAGTGTGTAAACACTGCGAGGAATGTATAAAATCATGGCTGCAAATAAGAAACTCTTGTCCCATGTGTAGAACTTGTCTTGATGAAAATGACCTTTATCCCAATACTGCCACAGCTAAAGACTTTGTTTGACATTTCGCAAGTGAATTGTAAATATAGTGAACATGGCTGCAAAGAGTCGCATGGTATTGTCTTAATCAATGATCAAGAAAATATGTGCGTGTTTAAAGAGCAACACAATATTCCTAAGCAAAGACTTTCCGGTGTTTTTCATGATACCATTGTACTCAGCTAACAGAAACGATTGCCATCAGTTGATGAGTTTTGTCAATTACAGAAGGAAGATAAAACTGATGTTCTTTTCTTTATGTTAAGACAATGTCTTGAAGACAACCAGGTACCTAGGGTAAATGACATTGACAGTGTTTGGCAAAGAAAGTTAGCAACACTCTCTGCTGATCAGTGTTTGGCTATAAGAGTCGGTACTCTGCAAAGCAAAGAAAACTATAAATCCCAATATTGTTTTCTAAACGAAAAGGTATGTAACACATTTTGCCCACCAAATGAGCTAAATCAATTAGAACATAAATATGTGCCTAAAAGTGTAATATACTGTGTAGAATCTGAATTCTTCGGGCATGGAGAAGTGTGTTATACACCGGCAACATGCAACACAAACAAAACATTGCAAGCATGTAACCTATATGAGCCTATTAACTTGACATAATGTATTTTAGCTCCTGAATTGCCTCTTCCGAATTAAAAAGGTGCAAGATACAATTACGGAGAAGCTAAAACTTTAAAGGAACTTGACCCGCATATTGTATGTGCTTTGCAGGAGCATGATATGAATCCACACGACCCATCCCCTTTGTTAAAGACATAAATTAAAGATGGGTCAGATGGCATTGGCGATGTATCAGTATACTGGGATAAAAATTACAATGAGCTTCCAAATAAGGCTTCCAGGTTTGAATTTGCCGTTGTTAAAGTATCCACCATTCTGCAAGATGGTACGGAAAAGGTGATATTTGAGGAAGAGAATCCTAATTCTATCAGATGAAATAGACCGTTACTAGAAGCAATTGCTGATGAAATCCACCATGCATCAAGTATTTGTGCATGCTTCCAATAGAACAAGGGCGAAGTTTTCTTAAGGGAAAAAAGTAAGGGTTCAGAACACTCCTGGTGGTTGGAGAAGACATCAGTTATGTTTGTTTACACCTATGATTGATGAAACGTTTGACAGAGTCGAGTCTGGACTAGCTGGAAGTGGTTCCAGGTATCTATGCACTTTATGTACAGCCTGAAGAGGCTAAATCTATGCTGGGTTATTTTAACATCACTCGAACATACCAACAGACCAAGCAGATTGCAGACTATATAAGGTTGAATCCTGATGGTCTTAGTGAGACTCAACTAGATAAAATTGCACTGGGTGTTAAAAAATCACCAATACTTGCAGCAGATGCTATTGAAAAGGGAATTGATTCCACTCATGCTGACATTAATATGGCCTCTTTCTTTAAAAGGTAATCTTAAGGGAAATAGCCGGTTACACTGTACGGGAACAAAGGCAAGACATCAAACCGATAATAGCAGAAGCCGAGTATAAATTTGATTTTAAATAATCACATGAAACGCAAAATAGGCATAAACCCTCTCTCATGATGGCGGGGAATTACGTAAGGACTATATTTGACCCAAACAATGAATTTGTTGTTTATGACTGACCGAGCCTGATGAAAGAAGAGGTTTCATGAGTGAACTTTTGAGTCAGCTTAAGCTTTTAAGAAAGATATACAGATCAAAATCAAAGTCTGAATACCTCGATGAAGTTTATCTGTACAAGACAAATGCAGTAACAATTGGAATATGCTTCTAACAAATTTTCCATATTGCGAATGGCCAAACTATGTGCAGCAATTTATCGAGCATGTTCAGTAACTATTTGAACAAGGCTCTGGCCCAGGAAGCATCGGAATGTTTAGCGAAGAGCAAAATGAAGGGGGAAACAAAGTTTTCAGACATATTAGAAAACATCTGTCAAGGAAAGGGGATGTTCTGGTTGGTCTTATTCCTGTACCATACTTACATTGGCTATACAGTAGCAAAACATTTCAGGAACTTTCCAAAGTTACACACAAGCAGAACAGATGCTCGCTTTGCTTTGCAATTGGACACAAAAGACCCACTTGCCCAAATTCAAGTGCATAATGTAGCTTTCTTGTATCTGGAATAGATCCAGACTTCCAAATTGTATTAATACAAAAAAACTGTACTAGCTGTACAAAAAATGTCAGTTTCATTTTTTCTTCATTACTCTACCATCGTCTTAAATAAATTATTTTTCCAACATAATCAGCAAAAGAAATTTGTTTGAAACTAGTCTAGTAATTAACATATAATTATATAATTGTAAAAAAAGCAAGATACGCTGATATATTGAGGCATTCTTACATTCTTGACTGTGCATTATTGACTTTAATAAACAAGTTGGATAAAATAATAGGTTACGAGGCTCTGTCATTTACCCTATCTTGTTATCCAACGTGTTTATTAAAATCAGTAGTACACAGTCACGAATGTAAGATTCTAGTTATCACATAACTCCCCTACAACATCAATTGTTCGCTTTAATGAACATTGTTATTCTACCTTTAATACGGCACCAATTTGTAGGAGAATTCATCACGTCGTGTTGTTGTTTAGATGACTTCCGCTACGCTACTGTGGTTGATACGCGTTCGCTTAAAAAATCAATTGTAATGTTACTTACATGCATTTTTTTATCAAGTAAGATCTACCTGAACATATCGTATGATACACAATGCAAATAGTTGGGCCTAAATGTTTTACTGTATAGAAACACAGTGATTTGGGTCTCATTTGCATACGTAATACACTAGTGTATAATGAAAAATAAGTCATGGCTGTATTTACACTCCCAGAAGCCACGTTATGTGATAACAAATAATTGCTGGATTCTCCTGAAATTCTATTTTTATTTTTATCAGTTTTCATCCAAAGTTGCTGTAATTTTAAAGAAATGTTAGGTCTATAGGCAATCAAATTTACGGGAAGGGCTAAAACATTCAGGGATGGAGGGAATGAGAATCTAGCATGTTTTTTTAATGTAGAAACACTAACAAGGAAACCTGAGTTTTTAAAAAAAGATAACCATGTGTCTCTTTAAAATAACATTGAACATTATTATATTCCACTGATAAATCTGATTTTGTGTGCTCAAGAGATTGATGAATAAGGCTGTTATTGTTCAGTTTGGTGTTTTGTGCATTTTAAATACACATGATCTAATATCTAAAAAAGTGTTTAGTGACTATATATAATATGCAAGAAAACAATTGCAACATAAATATAGCTCTAGATCTATGCATATTTTGATATGCCTTTTAAAAGTTCAAGTTTAGTTTTTTCTTTTTCTTTTTATTCTCTGAGTTGAGCAATTTTTACAATAATATGTTGCTTTGGGAATAGCCTTTAACCCGGTGCAGAAGAAATGATGCCATTCATTACAGTTCCCATCAAAATGAATCCATTGAATGGGAGACACTGTTGGACTATCAGATATTTTGCAGTTGTCATATAAGTTACAAGGATTTGGCGTAAAGCTTCTTGATGCGTACACAAAATAATTTCTAGATGAACCACCGATAATAAATAAGGTACTCACAGCATACTCGTTGGGGGCTGTCTCCGACGTTATTTCCAATGTGTTGAAATCATAGCTAAACATCTGTTTACTTAGCTTTTTGTCACTGTTCATTTTGAATATAACCTCCAAATATTAAAAGTTTGTTGTTAAATAAGGCAGATCCATGATATGATAAATATTTTGGCACCATATCAAATGTGTAATTGGAGATATTGCATGCCATTGTTGACTTATCAGTTACATTGAATACAATAATACAATTTATTGGATGTCTTGCAACTAGTTTATTTCCATTATATACCAGCCCACCTACTATAGCATTGATGAAATCTGCACTATGGAAACATCTCGGCCCAGGCCCAGGTAGATGAAGTTGTTCCCAACTCACTGAACAGAGATCTAATACATAAACATGGTCATCTTCTCAAGTTTGAACAAAGGGGTTTGAACATGCAGTCGACTGAATCCCTCGAGTGGGTACCCATGAACATGAATAATTTAGATGTGTTTGGTATATTATTAAATGAATGGCTGTTGGTGCTTCCTTTTGAAAAATAATTTTGTTTTTTATAGACACATGCTCCAACATGTCAAAATTAACAGCACCGTGCGCTGAATATAGCACTACGTCTAAATATGCTGATCTGTGATTTATTTTAGGTTTTAAATAATATAGATCACTGGTTGTCTGATAATTATCTAGTTCTTCATTGTGTTTATATAAAGTACGATGACCTTCTCCTGGATAGTAATCACCTTTTGACAGCTCTAGTTCTAGCCTTTTATGTGTTATTTTTAATTTAGAGTTGCTATTAAATGCCTTAAATGGTAAAACATCCATTTTAGTATCGATACTTTTGATGTTGCTCATGTTGTTTTCATTAACGGCCATTTTGACGCATTTTTCCTAGTGACAACGTCTCGGACGAGAACGAGACATTCAAGTGAGCATGCGCGCGCACGGACTTCTGTAACATTGCGTAAGGCTACTGTATAGTATAACGATGTTCGTAAGTGCAAATAGTATACCTTTGGCTCTTAGATATTTTAAGTTTTTCCCTATATAAGTCTATGCAAAACTGTGAAACCCGGGGCGGGGCCAAATTTGATCCCAGGGTCACCATTTTAACAAACTTGTTAGAGGATCCATAAGCTGATAATTACTAAAAATATTAAACATTTATCTCATGTAGTTTCAGAGAAAAAGATTTTTTTGAAATTTTTCCCTATAACTTTATGTAAAACTGAGCCAACAAGTGCCCCTAAGCTCCCAATTAAAGAAACATGAACCAAGGTTTCATATGAGAAAAACAACAACAAATAAATAAATAAAAAATCTATCTGGCTGGTTTTCAAACTCGTCCGAGCTTACAGTGATATCAACAATCTGGCCAAGTTTGGGAAAGATCGAATACAAAATGAAGGCGCTAGAGTGTTCACAAGGCCGAAAATAGTATTTTTCAATAATTCAAGAGCACATAACTCTGGGGTTCCTGTTCCGAAATTGCTGATTATCGAACTTGTTCAAGCTTTTATTGAAATAAACAATCTGTTAAAGTTTGGTAAAGATCGGATGAAAAATGTAGGCCCTGTAGGGCCATAGCTCCGCTGTTACTAGTCCGATCTGTTTTCGAACTTTCATTGATATTAACAATCTGTTAAAGATTGGTAAAGATCAAATGAAAACTGAAGGCCCTATCGTCTTAAAGAGGTAAAAGTTAACGGACGGACGGACGACGGACAACACACCATCCCATAAGTTATGCTGGCCCTTGGCCAGTAGAGCTAATAAAAAACAAAACAAGAAAAACATAAACAACGTATATGGTATCATAAAACGTTCTACTCTTTTTATATATTCAACTTTCATTGATCTGTTAAAGATTGGTAAAGATCAAATGAAAACTGAAGGCCCTATCGTCTTAACGAGACAAAATATTGCATTTTTACCTATCCGATCGGGGTGGTTTTTAAACTTGTCCAAGCTTTCATTGACATTAACAATCTGGAGATCGAATGAACAAATGAAGGCCCCGTCGTCTTAACGAGGCAAAATATAGCATTTTTAACTAAATCAAGAGAAATAACTTCGCTGTTGCAGGTCCGATCTGGCTGGTTTTCGATATTGTCCGAGCTTTTATTAATATTAACAATCTGCCAAAGATTGGTAAAGATCTGATAAAAAATGAAGGCCCTATCGTCTTAAAGAGGTAAAAGTTAACGGACGGACGGACGACGGACAACACACAATCCCACAAGCAATGCTGGCCCTTCGCCAGTAGAGCTAATAAAAACCGAAACAAGAAAAACATATATGATCTATTGAACCCGTGATATTTTTGGTGTGTAGTGAGTTAGAACGATCCATTGAACCCGTGACATCTTAATCTGAAATGCTTCCGGTTGACTGTGGTCCTTGAATGCTGCATTTCGGGTGTCGACTTTAAATCTACTTTCACTGAAATGTCACGGGTTCAATAGATTGTTCTAATTCACTACTCACTTGAAATATCACGGGTTCACTAGAAAGTTCTAATTCACTACACAAGTGAAATATCGCGGGTCAACTAGATCGTTCTAATTCACTACACAAGTGAAATATCGCGGGTTCACTAGATCGTTCTTACTAAATTTAAGTTTAAAGCTACAGAGTCCCTATATCAATCGATTTCTTCTTTATGGGCGTGTCTTTATTTGTTATTTCATGTTCACCAGCTCATGTCGAAATCGGGTATTTAAGCGAGCAAATATAGCGAAGGAAATCATTTACTGTATATACATCGACCAGTGCACATCGTACCTATACACAGATAACAGTAATTTTTACAAAAAAAAAAGTTAGCTTCTTTCGGGGCTCGAACACACGACCTTCTGACTTCAAGTCCTGTGCTCTATCCACTGAACTACAACACTACTTGAGAAAACATTATACTAACTACCATATATTATGAGGCAAAATAACTTAACATATTTGAACGCAACTAATGCTGGATCAATGAATATGCAGTCCATATTGTCGCACGTGTAAATTAACATTGCCTGGTATAATACTGTATCTTATCAATATGAAACTAATACTTCGCCTCAAATCAACCATATCTCGACTTGTTATTTAGCGCTTGATGAGTTTGTGTGCGCGCTCTTGTTATTACGTAATGCCTGTTTAGTGTTAAAAATGCTACAAAATACCAATAAATAGCAGTGGTCTAGAGGTTCAGCGTACATCTTTCAAATCTTACAAGTGCAAGGCTGTGGTTCAAATCCCGTTCCAGGCAACTATTTTTGTGAAATTGTACGTATCGATTTCTCCTTATATACCGACTTTTGGGGTGTTCGTCGATTTGAAACTACTTCACACGTGACTCATTCATATTCATGAGTTATTACCAGTTAAATAGGGACTGTACAGCTTTAAGCTTAAACATATTTATTTTACATCGATTGCGAAACAAGTTCTTGTAACTTAGATTAATCACTCTCGATGGCTTCCCGTGTAGAACTAGTACTAAGCAATGTGGATTAATTATCTTGCTCAAGGATCAATAACGTGGCCGCGGCGAGGATCGAACCCATGACCTCTCGATCTGGAGTTCGGCACTATACCACTGGACCACGCACTCCACTTCGTTCTTACTTACTACACAACTGAAATATTGCGGGTCTACCTAGCTCAGTATACATAGCTCTTTCTAACTCACTACATAACTGAAATATCGCGGGTTCCAGACGCTCTTTCTAACCCATCACACAACTGAAATATCCCCTGTTCGCGTAGCTCTGTATACATAGCTGTTTCTTAATCAACACATAACTAAAATATCGCGGGTTTTAACTAGCTCTGTATACATAGCTCTTTTCTTACTCAATACACAACTGAAATATCGCGGATTCACCTAGATCTGCATACATAGCTCTTTCTAACTCACCACTTAACTGAAATATCGCGGGTTCAACTATCTCTGTATACATAGCTCTTTTCTTAATCAATACACAACTGAAATATCGCGGATTCACCTAGATCTGCATACATAGCTCTTTCTAACTCACCACATAACTGAAATATCGCGGGTTCAACTAGCTCTGTATACATAGCTCTTTTCTTACTCAATACACAACTGAAATATCGCGGATTCACCTAGATCTGCATACATAGCTCTTTCTAACTCACCACTTAACTGAAATATCGCGGGTTCAACTATCTCTGTATACATAGCTCTTTTCTTAATCAATACACAACTGAAATATCGCGGATTCACCTATATCTGCATACATAGCTCTTTCTGACTCACCACACAACTGAGATATCGCGGGTTCAACTATCTCTATATACATAGCTCTTTTCTTAATCAATACACAACTGAAATATCGCGGATTCACCTAGATCTGCATACATAGCTCTTTCTAACTCACCACATAACTAAAATATCGCGGGTTCAACTAGCTCTGTATACATAGATCTTTTCTTACTCAACACACAACTAAAATATCGCGGATTCACCTAGATCTGCATACATAGCTCTTTCTAACTCACCACACAACTGAGATATCGCGGGTTCAACTATCTCTGTATACATAGCTCTTTTCTTAATCAACACACAACTTTCACCTAGATCTGTATACATAGCACTTTTTAACACGTTACTAAGTTATGGTCATTGTTTGACACTAAGTAATGTATATCAGACTCTGGTTGCGGTGGCGGAATTTTTTAGGTAGGGACAGTCCCGCTCGCTTGCGAACGTCTTTGTAATGTGTGTTTGTGCATATATTTTGCAGTATTTTTGTATATATTATGTATCTGCAATTGTGTGGATGCATATGTATACATATATTATTATCGCCATCTTGTGTGTGATTATCACAATTTTGAGAGTGATTATCAGGGATTAGACTGCATATGTTTGTATATAAATTTTCTGTGATAAGAGTGTGCGATGTGAACTATCTTTCACACAATAGAGTGTGATCATCACAACATTAGTAGTAATATTTCACTATCTTTCACATTCGCCTAGAGTGTGTAATGTGAGATGTACTGAAAGCTATAGTGTGTGACCATCACAACGTTAGCAGTAATATTCCACTATTTTTCACATTCTGTAAGAGTGTGTGATGTGAGATGTACTGAAAGCTATAGTGTGTGACCATCACAACGTTAGCAGTAATAAACCACTACCTTTCACATTCTGTAAGAGTGTGTGCTGTGAGATATACTGAATACTACAGAGTATGATTGTCACAACGTTAGCAGTAATATTGCACTACCATTCACATTCTGTAAGAGTGTGTGATGTGAGATATACTGAATACTATAGAGTGTGATCATCACAACGTTAGCAGTAATATTACCATTCGGCAAGAGTGTGTGATGTGAGATATACTGAATACTATAGAGTGGGATTGTCACAACTTTAGCAGTAATATTCCACTGCCTTTCACATTCTGTAAGAGTGTGTGTGTAAAGTCGTATTTGTTTTATTGTTGGTTAATCGTTTATTGAATTATATACTGAAAGGAAAAAGAAACGCATAATCAAAAAAATGCTTATACTACACTATTATACACACATAATTCCACGTAATATTCCGGATATATCTCAATGTGTTTTGTACAAAAAGGGGCTACAACGAATTACATAAAGGACAACTCTTTCATGTAGTAGAACTTTTAATCAAAGTATAAGTTGTTACACGAAATTCATAAATGTTGAAGTTTCGCTTGAAAAAGTCAAGCCATTTCAGTATTGTGTTTAATGTTAAGAGATTGTAAC
Source organism: Cyrtodaria siliqua (assembly GCA_037043455.1). Taxonomy (NCBI): domain Eukaryota; kingdom Metazoa; phylum Mollusca; class Bivalvia; order Adapedonta; family Hiatellidae; genus Cyrtodaria; species Cyrtodaria siliqua. The sequence goes on from JAWPHD010008276.1 coordinate 75,262, forward strand.
GTTTGAAGCCTAAGTTTACTCACCTGCTTGAGCCAAATTGGCATCCTGGCGATAATGAAACTTTAAAGGGGTGACTATTGGTGTGTTCGCTGCTGTTTAAACCTTCTTTCTGAAAGGACAGGCCTAATGTCGCCCTGTGCCATTCGATTAGCAGTAGCATATTCAACAGACACTATATAGCGAAAATACCCATTATGCGTTTCTTTTTCCTTTCAGTATAGTAGTGTATCGCACACTCTACATAGGGTTTCATGTTTCATCATATCAGTTAAGCATATTGTTGACCGAAATGTCGGGAGCAACATCAATAATTGGCTTAAGGCAGTTGATTGACACGTGCGTGCATTTAAGTTGGTCAGTTATATAAACACAATCATATAAATAATACATAATGTGGCGTTCACCAAGAATATACGTCTAAGCCATGGTCGGTATTTCATCAGACTCATTAAAAGACTGTTGGTACTGACTCCGGTGTCAAGTTACAACCATATGGCGTTGTTTACGACTATGTTTTGGGTCTGATCAAAGCTAAACCACATAGTTGGTAGCACAAGAGATTGAATGCTGACCATAATGGTGGGCAATAAGTCAGGAACCATGTGGCAATCTGGACAGGTTCTCACGGCTGTTGCTGCGAGAGAACCTGTATAAAATAGGCCCGCTCAGCAGTCCGAGGCAGTCTATAAGCAAGTCTTAAGTTGAATTCATGTTTATGTCCGCTAGGCTCAATATTTGGCAATCTGAATTCTGTTATATTTTGGACGTTAGAATTTGGACAAATTAAAAAGGACTGTTGGTTTATTTCAAATTAGTATTTACAATTAAAATTTGGTGATCGGAAAGTGTGTTGTGATAACGTCCTGAATCTAAGACATGTGAGATGTGATATATACTGAATACTACAGAGTGTGATTGTCACAACATTACCAGTAATATTCCACTATATTTCACATTGGGCAAGAGTGTGTGATGTGAGATATACTCAGTATTATAGAGTGTGATTATCACAGTCGTGAGCGTGATAAACTGTAATTACGGTTTATGATATTTTACATTCTGCATAACAGTGTGTGACGTGAAACCACGTTTCACAGTTAAGTGTGATTGAATTGAATATAACAATTATATACTTTAATAACTAATTTCATCGTGCATATATAATATTTGTTGTGCTATTACCTTTCATAATGTTGTATGATTTTGTGTTTATTGTAAATACATCATGTAAATCTCATGCTCTGGAGGAAGAAAATAAATACATATACAAAAACGAGTTACTTTAAATTATTCACACTATTCATGATTAAAGTAGCCATCCAACAACAGCCCAAATTTACAACATATGTACACTGTTTCTAAACATATTGACAACGATGTTCATGTATATATAGATATATATATATATAAGTTTCATATTTTGAGAATCTAAACTCTATAGACACAATATAAACGGCTTTAACCATCTAGTTCAAACCAAAAAACCGGCGCGTCAAATTCACCCGCGCATATTCAATCAGAGATATTTTAAGAACCCGTGAATAAACCTATACGTGTAATCGACCCATATACATTAGTATATGACCTGAACACTTGGATAGAGTTTTGATAAACTGTTTTGTAGTGTAGTTGTGCCGTTATTTGGCGAGTTAGTTTCTTTAAATACGTTTATCTTCAATTTGATATAACCAACAATAACAACTTTAACATATTCACGCTATTCATGATTAACTAGAACTATCACTGAAGGTAAAGCCGATGAGGATCTGTTTAATGTGAACAAATTTTAAGTAAAACAAAGGTCCATGAATCTGTTAAAAAACGTTGCAGAATCGCAAAACCATTAATGACGTGTGAAGTGTATGTCAAGTGTAATAACACTCCATGAAAAGTGTTACAGTTCTCCGGCCATGTTTTGTTTCATAAACATGTGTATGTTTATTTAAATCGAAATCAATACACAGCAATAGATATTTATAATTCTCACATTGCAATATATATACAATTCAGATTTACCTCATTTCTCCGTGCAGTCACGCAGTGGTAAAAGAAGTATCTACGTCATGCAAATAATAGTTATTTTTACATACAACTTCGTAGCGGATTTAAATATATCTTTCTCTCCGGGACTGTCAAGAAATGTTCATATGATGTTTAAAAGTTAAATTTGATACAATACTACGAAAAGGGGTAGTCGTCTTTAAAGTGAATGCCACATGACGTTCATTATAGAGTGAACAATTCTAAGTCAAATAAAGGGACATAATTCTGTTATAAATTAGGCATCAACAATGTGTGATGTAGAATGACATAAGGTAATCAGTTATTATGTGCACCTGAAGTTTGGGAACAACCAATTCGAAAATGTTTGAGAGAAAATGTGTTAACATGTCATTTTACAATATTTAACAATTAGGCAATCAAATGATGGGTGATGTAGAAGGACATAAGGTCATCACTTGTTAGGTGTATATTACGTTTGTTTGGGAACAATCAATACGAAAATGTTTGAAACAATTGTGTTAACATGTCATTATACAATATTGGAGAGAAAAATTCTAAATCAAACAAAGGGCCATACTTCTGTAATCAATGATGGGTGATGTAGAGGGATATAAGGTCATCAGTTGTTGCGAGTATATGAAGTTTGAAAACAATCCATTCAAAAATATTTGAGATATGGAAGATTTAAACATGTGTTACGGGACGCGACGCGACGTGACGAGACGGGACGCGACGAGACAAAAATATGTTACGTGATGGGACGCGACGGGACGTTAGGGACAACATGATTCCTATATAGCCCCCTCTTCACTTTGTACTGACGATTTGAAAATAAGCAAGTTACATGTAAGTAGAAACACTAATGGGACGCCGCGAGTTGTTTTTTTAAAAAACAACAGATGTCCATATTTCCCTTTAAGCAATCGATAGAGATTATTTGACTGCTGGGTTCAATTTTAGGGAAATCCTTTACGAGATAGTAGTCGTGTCGTTCTTATCAAGAACGAGCAGATGCGAGTGAGTGAAAAACAAAACATGCCTACCATCTCGTGAAGGATTTCCCTATATCATCTCAGCAGTTAAATATTATATTCATTACATTTTAAATTGGTTTATGTATGAGTTCAACCGAAAGGCTTCACTTTATTGAACGTTATCGGCGGAAGACTTCGACTTCAGAATCACTTTTTTGACGTCATGGTTCAACGTCACAGTTAGTTAATTTTGTGTTTGAAGTTAGTTATAATAAATATTTAGCGATTATTTAATATGCATATTTTTTCACTGAGAATTCTCGATCTTTCACCCATAAGGCGTTCACAAGGTTGTCTCTTATAGAGAAGACTTCCTTCATCTGGGCATGGAAGAGAACCAGGAGCATTGCTTTGATTGTTAGGGAGAGGGGAGCCAGTAATGCCTGCCCTTCTCTCTAAAGCCGCTCTAATAATCATAACATATGTGCTGATGAGCCGTTAAACAACAATGCACTTATATGTGCAACTCACTCTCCTGGCTTTATAATCGTAAATAGCCCATCATCATCGTACGGTTGATTCGACATTATAATTCCAAGTAAGCTTTATATATTAAACAATATAACGATTATATGGTGCACATATTCAGTTATATTTTACAAACGGCAAAGATGTCCGTACAGTACTACCGTATTTGTATAATAAACATCAAACACATTTCAAACTTGTAACATGTATTGTATCCGGAATATATCTATAATGGTGTTGCCTGCTTACCATCATTACGTGGTCGATAATCGGTTTAAAAATACCTAATAAATGTTTTAAATTTACAATCTTCAAACTTTTTAAGCCGAAATTAATGTTTTATTACATACCATACCCAAGCCAAGCCCGTTTTCGTTCCTTGAAGAAGGGGTTGGATGGGATATAAAAGGTAATACTCGGACCACGTAATTATGCCAATCTGTTAAAATATGTAGAAGTAAAAGAAAATGCGCAAGAAAAACAACTTGCTAACTATATATTATATAATCATTTTATCATAGTACGTCAATAATTATTTTTAAAATGCATAACTTTCATATCTCCAGGAATTTCTTCTTACACTCCCCGTCATTCCCTGTAATACCTCCAAGATACTATGTAATAATGCCGTTATTTATTATAAATGGAATAATATGCGAGATGCTATTCAAAGTAAAAAACAATGACAAACCTACCTTAAACAGATTCATAAAACAATTCCAATAAGTCTTGCTCCTATTTGTACATGAAAATAGCTAAGTTTTTATATATTTGTTGTTTTTTGTATCGAATAACTACAACACTTTATTCGTATCCTTGATAACTTATGCTTTATTTACCTAGCGAGGTTTATTCATAAATCCAAATTGATGTGGTTCTACCTACAAGAAGATATCCAAAAAAATCCAATATCTAAACGCCAATAACGAAAAGCACTGCATCAGCCGCCGTTCAACAGAAGAATTAATAAACACTCGTCACTGGTAGGTCAGTGTAAAAAAAATCCACTAGAATAAGTACGATATTGCCAAATCACTCATCGTCCGAGAATGTCACAGATAAACAAACAAATGCATATATATGCTCGTTAAAATGTCGACTGCATATTATTTTAAATAAATCAACTACGGGATCCTTTTACCATAGCGAATCATGTCTTAGTCTGTTGAAAAAGAATTATTAACCAGTCAATAATAAGAATGGGAAAACAGCTAATTAAATTAAAAACGTGTATTCTGACGCCTCTGTATCGTTTTTATTTCATTTGAATATGAATCAATGAAGTATGTTAAATGTAAAAAACATAAAACTGCTATTATGCCTTAGAACACCTTATTCATGGTAACCCCGTGAATACATTAATTTTCAATTCTTCTGGCATCCCTCATGATTCGAGTAATTCCAAGTTATGTCATAATGTCAATCAATATACTATATTGATCGACAAGCTATACGCTAATGGGCATTGTAACTAATTGTATTAAACATTTAAATCTCAACTTTCTAAATGTATATATCGTATAAGGGATTCTTCACATAAAATATAACTTATGTGCGATGACCGGACATATTGTGGATCCTATGATGACGTCTACCTAAATCCTCAAAGGACGGTAGCGTTTGATGTTTGTTTTAAATCTTGCCTTTTCATACCCTAAACTCTTTATTCTTTTGTTGCTCTGGATTCTGCCAAGTCATTGAATACTTCCTTTGTGGATTTCTAGGTTTGTATATATATAAATATTTATCATGCTCTGCCTAATAAAGGGGTGACCTATTAAATTTTGCTTTATTAGGCAATGACCAATAGAGCAAATCAATGCGGAATCCCTCGGCGTTTATTGTACGTAACGTTATCTGACGTCATGCACGTAACGTTGCCTGACGTCATAAAACAAACAAAAAACAACAACGTGGCGGCGTCCTCGATAAGCGTAACATTCTGAGAAATAGGTAATAATAGTAATTCATACAAAAAATGTGGATAATAGAATATTATGTCAGTGCCTTTTACTATCAAGTTTATTAGGATCGGCACGAAAACGAAGAATGACTCGGCAGAGCCTCGCCATTCTTCGTTTTCTAAGCCTCGCCTAATAAACTTGATAGTAAAAGGCACTGACATAATATTCTCTATATATATTCTTATACACATGATCATTTATTAAGTTGGCAGTTAAATTTGTCCCGTTTATTGGGATTACAATAGGGTAAGGGTGAGGTTTGGTGCACCATAGAACCTGGTTTAAATCCACCAGCGGCCTTTTTTGCCATTGATTGTTCCAAGGCGGTATCCCAGTTGCCAACCCTTGGGTGTTTGTGATGTCTTAACTTACCCTTTATTCATCTTGATGTATAGTTGTTGTTTTTTCTTTGTGTGTTTGTGGTTGACTGTCATCCTTGAATGTTTTTTTTCCTCTTCGATTTTTATATCTACTTATATTGCCTTATATTTACACATACACATATATATAAATAAATAATACATACACACTTTTAATTTGAAATGAATACTTTTAGCTTCCCTTTACTGCATTGGACCTTAACTACCAGTATATACCGCAGTTGTTGATGCCAAAGTATGTGCATTGCTAAATTTATTATCAAACATAGTACACTGATAAAAGCGTCAACAAGATAATTGACCTATGAAACTGAAAGCAATACATTTCAACTGCACATTTTTTGAGCGGAATTCCTAACATTTGTAAATGCGTATAAATATACAGTAGCAATGCACTCGGCAAGAATTCAGTCCAAACGATTATATATGGAACCATTGTTTTATAGGACTTCATCCATATTAAACATGTTATTTGGAGCCGCTCCCAGAATGAGGAATATGAAACAGATTAAGGAGACAAAGGGCAAAAAGGAAATAGTTATTCTGATTTGAAAATTTGCAAGATAGACGAAAAACTAACTGGACGCCGCGAGTTTTAAAGTTGATCATGTGTCTTGTCGACTTTCATATCGACGGGCGAGTCCCAGAGATGTCAGTAAGTTTTAGCAAGTTGTCGGTTGCACCTTTATCTCTTCAGCAATATCAAACTTACCTATGTTAAACGTTTGGAATTTCAAGCCAGTTACACATATCTTTCAGCCAAAAGAACACTAGTGGAAAATCGTGGTAGAACAGACAGGTATAGTTTTGCAAAGAATACTACCAATTTATATAGGATACAAGAGATCTACAATACTATAGATATTACCGAAGCTTAAGTAATGATGTGAGCATATAATAGGCTGTAAGCTAATGAGGTGAACCCTCTCCCACCCAGGTTTTGTGACAGTCCATTATGTATTTAGTCATTTGCAATGTGTCTCATCTAAGAGAGGGGACGTTAGCATGCTACAAAGAGTAAAAAGCGTTACCTATGAAATATAATTAATTTTACTGTATTTCGAAGACTGAAACGACACGGAAGAAAGTGATTGTTTGTAACTTGTCTTCATTATTCATGTTTTTAATATTACAAACGATCGTTTCGCCTCATTTGTATTACCTTGGATACCGAAGTTATTAAACCTACGTTACCGTAATTTTCGTGACTTTGTTAAATGAAGATATTAATTTAAGAACATAAATATTTTATATCCGAAAATTATTCCAAACCTAGTAATTTCAGTTACATAGTATTTTTTTAATCATTTAATATTTTCCATGTGACGAGAAATCTAAAAAAACAAAACAACCACAAAACATTACAACTTTTTAAGTTTTATTGCAACTTCATTGGTAGGAACAACACGTTTGAAATATTAGTCATGCTTTTCTATTATACACACTTTCGTTTCATTTGTCAAATGAAGGTTTTGACTTAAAGCTGTACAGTCTTTTTTTAACGGGTAATAACTCATGAATATGAATGAGTCACGTGTGAAGTAGTTTGAAATCGACGAACACCCCAAAGTCGGTATATAAGCAGAAATCGATGCGTACAATTTCACATTTTTATTTAGCCTCCGTACAGGTAACATCGATAAATATACGGCCCTGGAAAAAAAATAGTTGCCCGGAACGGGATTTGAACCGAAGCCTTGCACTTGTAAGTTTTGAAAGATGTACGCTGCACCACTAGACCACTGCTATTTATTGGAATGTTGTAGCATTTTTAACACTAAAAGGCATTACATAATAACAAGCGCGCGCACACAAACTCATCAAGCGCTAATAACAACTCGAGATTTGCGAAGTATTAGTTTCATATTGATAACATACAGTATTACACCAGGCAATGTTAATTTGCACGTGCGACAATATGGACTATATATTTATTGATCCATCTTTAATATGTTAAAACATTAAGTTATTTTGCGTCATAATAAATGGAAGTTAGCATACTATTTTCTCAAGTAGCGTTGTAGTTCAGTGGATAGAACACCGGACTTGAAATCAGAAAGTCGTGTATTCGAGACCCGAAAGAAGCTAACATTTTTTTTCTGTAAAAATTACTGTTACCTGTGTATAGGTACGATGTGCACTGGTCGATGTATATACAGTAAATGATTTCCTGCGTGTGTGTGTGTGTGTGTAGTTCTGAGGTTTAACGTCCCTCCACCAACAAACAGGACAAGGTAGCCCTGCCGCGATGGGCACAATAGAGTCTGGACGGATGATTTCCTGCGATATATTTGCTCGCTTAAATACCCGATTTCGACATGAGCTGGTGAACATGAAGTTACAAATAAAGACACGCCTACAGAGAAGACATCGATTGATGTAGGGACTCTGTAGCTTTAAGAAATGAAGAACAATAAAGCGTTTATATCAATACGATATTCCGAACCTTATACATGTTATATGAACAATATTTGGTTCTTGTATTTTCCGTTACATTTTGTTTGTTTTTAAACAATTTTCTATTTTCCGTCTTATCAGAAATCTAAAAACTACAACAACAACACAAATTAAAGTTGTATTGCAACATTTTTTAGACATAGTTGATGGTAACATAAAATTTAAAAGTGACATGTATTTATGCAATATGTTTTACAGCATGCATTATACGACTCTTATGTTACCTTTTAAGATTACATTTGATTTAAATACGCCATCTAAGAAGCAAATACAAACATGAATGTGTATACTAATTGCCCGTTATATACTGTTTAGACGTTGAACAAAATGAAGTTTGTGCATGATTCACTCTTGTTTATTTATTACCAAGCAAACAATAACAAATTATATGCAACATGTATCCATACGTATATATAACGTAAATGAATTAAGAAATGTCAACATTTCTTTACAACATATTTTTTAAAGTTACTGAAATATATAACACCAGTTGAGTTCTCGATTCCTCTGTTCATCTTCATCCGTGTCTTCAAAACTCAATATCAATAATGTTGTTGACTACCATATATGTTCTCTCTCATCATCGCTTATTGTTTCAGTGTTAGGCTCGTTGCAACGAATGTCGATCAACCAACTCGTGTGACGCAATATCACCGATTGTTCCAGTCAAATTTAATAATTTGGTTCTCTCCCAGTTGTTTCAGCGTCTGGCATGTCTGGATATTGTTGGTCAGTATTCCATACACACACTTAAGTTTGCATTATTATTGAAAATCGACACAGCGGCAAAAAACTTATATCGGTTCCATTTTTAGGTTTCAAAACATAAGAGTTGTGGCCTTTGCATTTTCGTGAAAGCGTATTTGTTATCAAACGTATACTGACGTTTGCCATAAAGGTATCACACTACCTCTCCATGCCCTCCGTGCTTTCTTGAAGATCATCCGAATATTCATAATGCTGTTCAAGCAATCCAAAACTGGCACAAACTCTTAGTGCTGGTCAATCATCTTCAATGCAACTGCCTCGCCACTCAGTACAAACTGTTTATATCACAGTCTCTGAAGCCATGTAGTGAGAGCTGATACCAGACCCCTTAACCTCGACAATTTGTTTCACATTCAACATTCTCCTCTACAAGAGCTGTTCAACTTATAACGTAACACTTTTGTTTTAGCTGTCATGTGACATCAACTGAGTGGTTTAATTATATGAAACTGTCATTTAGAATGTATGCTTTTAAAGATAATCTCCAATTTCACGCGGTTTGCTTTAAATTACGTTTTGAATTAGGTGAACACTATTTGCCAACTTTAAAGGGACACATGGCAATCTTGATTTTTTTTAAAACTCACGGCGTCCCGTTAGGTTTCCTCTTAACTTGCATTTGTTAAGTCATTAATATTAATTATTAGAACAGTTCAAAGCAAATTATTTTTTTTACATATTACTAACTTTTTATAATATTGCACAAATAATATATTTAAGAAATTGTTAAAATATTGAAGACAATTGAAATCTCAAATTGTTATTTAATTATATGCAAGCAGTTTTAAAGACAAAATGACGCAGGATAAGTAAATCGACAAGCAACTTTAGATGTTTAAATAAAACTCAAGATTGACATGTGTCCTTTTAAACATATGTTTCCATTGCCGTTGAGTTTTACCTTTTAACCAAATAATTACACTAAATACATATCATAATTGTTTAAAACTGTATTTACAATTTAAATATCATCGTATGTTTTATTTTAAGACAAAACTATATATATATGTTGAATTAAAAGTTCGGATTTTATCGCAATATTAAGAAATTGACAGATATTAGAACCTGGCTCGTATTTATAAATTAACCAAAATAAGACAAGAAATGAATAGTTATTGTTGCTTTATTATCACATACTATATAAAAAATACCTTTGGTCACAATTATGTCTCCTCCGCACGAAGTGAAGGAGACATATTGTTTTTGGTGTAACTGTCTGTCCGTCCGTCCGTCTATCTGTCACAAATGTTGTCGCCATTAATCCTCTTAAACCGCTTGTTAGATTTCGTCGAAAGTTAACAGGAAGCATTGGTATATTGTCTAGTTATGCATATCCTGTTTGCCCGGTTTAATGAATTTTGATGGAGTTATGGCCCTTTGACATTTTCACTTTAAATTTGTTATTGCCTATACTTCTCCTTAACCGCTTATTGGATTTCGACGAAACTTGGAAGGAAGCAATGGTATGATGTCTATTTCTGCAAATTGCGTTTGTGTTCCGGTTCTATGATTTTTGAAAGAGTTATGGCCCTTCGACATTTTAAATTTAAAATTGATGCCACTACTCCTCATAGACCGCTTTTGGATTTAGATGAAACCTGGCAGAAAGCATCGGCATGACGTTTAGTTATGCATATCGCGGAGTTTGTGATCCGGTTCCATGATTTTTTACGGAGTTATGGCCCTTTGACATTTTGACTAAATTTGTTACCGCTGCTACTCCTTTCTAAACCACTTGTTGGATTTCAACAAAACTTGGCTAGAAGCATTGTTATGATGTCTGGTTGTACATATCCCATTTGTGTTGCGGTTCAATGGTTTTTGACCGTGGTATGGCCTTTGACATTTTAACTTTAAATTTGTTGTCGCCGCTACTTTTCTTAAACCACTTGTTGGATTTCGACGGAACTTGACAAGAGCATATGATGCCTAGTTATGCATATCCTATATGCGTTTCAGTTCAATAATTTATGACGGAGTAATGACACTTTGACATTTTAACCTTAAATTTGTTGTCGCCGGTACTCTTTCTAAACCGCATATTGGATTGAAATTAATATGTTCATACCAAAACCAGGTCAATATGAATGACATTGACCTTTTTTTTGGTGTAAGTTAATTAACACTGAAGTTTTATTTTATGTGACAGAGAGCGCTACAGTGGTGCATCCGTTTCCTATGGACACATTTTCTAGCTTTACTATTCCTCTTGTCTTTTCATGTTACATAAAGACACTGTTCCACAAATCCATAAGTTATCCAAAAATGTCCCCTATCCACTTGCAAACATATTCACTATCACTTCTATTAGGTTGTGCAGTGTGGGTGGTGGGGTGGGGGTGGGTGGGGGGTGGTTCGGGTGGAGAAATCAGATTTTGTAAAAAAACAACACTCTAGTTTATATTGTTTTTCATCATTATTGGCAAATGTGTGTGTGTAGTAGGGGGACTTTAAACCAGGTTCTAGGGTGCAACAAACCTCACTCTTACCCTATTGTCATCCCAATAAACGGGACAGTGTAAACACGATAACCCCTCTAAGTTATAATCTCTAACAAACAAGGCAGCTTTAATAGGCAACATATGTAAAACACATAAATGATCATGTATATATAATATAAAAACAAAAGCCTAGAAAGCCACAAAGTAAGTACTTAATGACTTGGCAGAAGCCAGAGCAACAAGAGAACAAGCAGTTAAGGGTACGACAAGACAAGATTAAAGACAAACATCAAACACTACCGACCTATAATGATTTAGGTAGACGTCATCATAGGGTCTACAATCTGTCCGGTCATCGCACAATCAAAGAGGAAATCATAGTGACGAATTGTAAATAGGTCAATCACTAAACATGCAATACGTTGCAAAATGATAGGGTCAAAACCTCTTTTGATACACTTTTAACAAGTTTAAAAAAGATTGTATGAAAGTGAATATGACGAGGATGTTACGAAGTTTGTAAATTACATCACCATAGAAGTCATCTTTATATATAGTTGTTCTTTGTTTTTGTGTGTGGTTGACAGTCGTCCTTGAATGCGACTTTTCCTGTTCGACTTTTGTATCTTCTTATTTTGATAGTCCTTGTCGCAGAAGGGTTTTTCAATTACTTTTAAATTTTAAAAGTATATTTTAAATTTTAAAAGTATATTAGGGTTACGATAGTTTTTGATGTGTATGGTTACGGTAGCCCTGCTAGAGTAGCTTATTAGTTATACAAATGTTTCGAATATTAGTTTAAACAATATTTCACAAATGTTTTACAATTTACATTGCTTATTATACAGACATTCAAGAATGTTACAGGCGTTCACGATTAAGCATGACATTACATTTATACTGACGCAATGTCATTGTGTGTTCAACTCCGCCCCATCCCTCGCTGAATGTAAACAACAGTGTAAATATACAGCGGTTCCGGATTTGAATCCGGTGGAAATGTGCTGAAGGCATATAAAATCAGCCACCATTACAGTGGAATTGCTCGAGAGATTAAAGTGTGGACATACGATGCCATTGCGCTCGGACGCTGTGGTTTCTATAGAACCCTGTATCTCATTTTTGAATATGCTATTTTGAAAGTAGTAACTTCTATCACTGCTGGGGACGCCTGAAGTTATTTTCAAGGAGTGGAATACATCAACATCTAATAGGACAAGGTGAATCTTTAGAAGTACATGTTCTCAGTGATATGTTATGATATCGATTTTGATCACGTGAGACTTGTAGGCAGAGCAAGTCGGAGGTGTCATCTAGTTTCAATTCACCGAGTACTTTCATTTTATATGAAGGCGTCATCTGTTGTTTACATGTCTGATGCGTCAAACATCAATTGGCACAGACAGACAGACAGACAGACCAGATAGAGAGAACTGTGTTTTTCTATGTTTCACTAAGATCTGGCTTCTTCGAACTGAGCTGGTCATTGTTATCTTCTAAAAATTGATAAATAATATTCTCCTATGCAACTGAATAAGTACTTATATTTTATAATATTTGATAAATGATAGACAAGTGTTTCAAAAACATTTTGTTCTTAAAATGAAATCTGGCACTATTTTGAAAATTCTACAATTTGTTTCATTTGATACTAAGGGATCCCCAGCAAGAATTGTATTTAAAGTCTTTCAATGCATTCATCATTACAATTCTTCGTTGGTGAAAATTAGCACAGTGCAAAAGAAAATGTTTTGTATCTTCAGTATTTCCACAAGTACAAAGAGGACTGTCAACATTGTTCTTGGAATAAAGGTGCTGATTAACATAAATGATTAAAGCCGCTGCAGTGAGTGCGCGGACGCGCGTGTAGTATCTGAGCTTTTCGGTCACCTGAGTTGTACCACTGTGGGTAATGTCAATATTTATTCTGGTTTTAAAGACAGAAACAGATTCTGATTGTTTTAGTTCCGTTGAAAGAGCATTGCATTCATGCGCAGTTGAGGGAAGAAATGAGTATTATATGGCTGGGTCTTGCACTGGAGAGATCAAGTGTTGTCACGATTACGAAGATTGTAATTAACTAAGACACTACACTGTTCGACACTAGAGAGGATAAATAAAATGGAGACAGATCGGAGTTCATTTTATAGAATAATAGCAGTTTATGTTTTCTTCGTCTGTCTTTGAGACTTTCCCACCCAGTTTCTTGATTAAGTTTATCTAAGATACAAGTTTAGTTGTTCCAGTAGCAATTCTGGCTGCTTCGTGTTGTATTTTCTCGAGTTTTTGCTCTTGAGCTATTGTACAGTTGTCCCAAACTACATCCGCATACTCAATCGTAGGTCGGATAAACGTTAGATAAATAGTTTCGAGTGATGTTCTGTCTAATGTAAATTTTAGTTTTCTCATAATGTGTATAAGTTTCCACGCCTTTTCTTTGATCATATTTATATGTTGATTCCAAGAGCCCTTATTTGATAATGTTATACGTAAATTTGTATGATATTCAACTTCGTTAATAATAATTATGTTGATGATAAGTGGGGGATGCACTGGTTTGTTTATCTTTCTAAAGATTATAACGTTATTACGAATATTAAAGTCCTCAACACGACTACAATATCTAGAGAAACGAATATGTTGAGAAACATAGACCCCATAAGAAGTAGCTCGGGAAACATCCCCATCTAAATGGGGGATAATTAACAATATCAAAATTAAAAGCATCTCTCTTGTCATCGATTTTACTAATTATTTCGCCACTTTCAATAATGAGATGTAAATCAAGAAAAAAAGCGACAGTATCAGAAATGTCTTTGTTGATTTGAAGTTCCTTAGGATAGATATTATTAACCATATTAGAAAAGAAAGGATTGCCAATGTTCAATATGTCATCCAAATACCGAGAGGTGTCAACGTCTTCAATTACATCTGCCTGAGTATCGGATGAAAGACTCCACATGAAATCTCTTGCATAGCCTTACAAGAACATATATGCGACAAAAGTTGCACAGTTCGTACCCATAGGGATACCAACACTTATTTATAAACGGTACTTTCATACCTGACGAAAGTATTATCTAACGTTAGTGTGAATGTAAAAAAATACTGAAAAGTGGATCCCTTTGAAGCATCAAGAAGACTATAACCTGAAGCGACAATTTACGAGCCTTTCTTTTAACATTTGTATTGCAGTTATTTTCATAATTTCCGATAATTGCTTCAAAACATCATTTTCTACGATTTTTCGAAAATAGGATGCATCAAACTTATGTGTCGTTTTTGGCCGTTTCCAAAGGTCCATTATCATACTCTTTTTTAGGAAGCAAATAATAGTTCATGTCATATTGTGTTTTATCGAAGGAACCATTATACTTGAGAGTCAAATTAAAATGAACATATTCGGCGATGTGTGGAGATATTTGATTAAGGTACAAAATGAAAGTGTTACGTCTACTTATAAGTTGAACACCTCTTGTATTACCCATCCCGGGGCCAAGCAGGAAATATTATTGTATTCCTGAATTAAATTTTGGAAGCTGGATCAGAAGTTTGTGTCAGGAGATCTTACCACGTTTGTTACTGATGTTGGTGATAATTAACAGTGTATAATCATTATGCTAGTGTCGGCTTCATCCTATGATGACAACATACATTCCTGATCATCAGTGATGACAGTTTTGTCCTCGGGGAAATTTGTTCTCAGACATAGCAGATTTCACGACCTTGGAGCTTTGTGCATGTGTGTGTTTTCCACTGTTCACACATGAGATTAAACAGCTGTGTTTCATTTTGAAACTCTTCAAACCACGGGGGTTCGTTGTTTTCGGTCCTGGCAACAGAAAGGTTGGTTGGAGTAACTCCTTTGGTTGGATCGTGGAATAGAGTCGAATCATGACAACAATATCCATGGCCTTCTCAACAACATCTGAGGCTGTAATAGATCATCTGCAACATCTCTCTTTACTGGAAAACCAGACGATTGGCATTATAAATTATTTCGCTGCATGTAGATAACCGATAAGCTTCCAGTTGTTTAATGTGTAATTACCAATGGTCTTTTTTTGCTGTTTATTTTTTGTTTTGTTTGTTGTACCTTTGTACAAAACGTGTATTGCAGATAGGGCAAATAGAGTATTGTCTCGTGGCGACCTCAACCCAGAGTATGGATATATTATTCGCTATATACAGCTCTTTTCTATTTGACGTCAATGACCACAATAGGGCAGGGGTGATCTCCTGGCGAATCTCTCTGAACAGTAAACCATTACCCCTCCAAGAGGTTTGCGCAGGATCGCACGCACGAACGGCCGCTCGTATTATGCAAAAAAAGTAAAGAAAGAAAAGCATAATAGTATATTTACTGCAATATATCAGAATAGGTTTTTCGAAAAACAAATGGCACTCCATGTACACAGTAGTTTGCTTTTTGTGCGTTCATAGCTACCCCCGTCATATTGACGTAATCCCCGAAACTTTATTATATATTGCATTTTATTATATACCTACCAATAATTATATACCAGGTACCTTCATTTTCCTACAATGTAATACAAAACCCTGTATCACCTCTAGAGGTTTTCTGAATCAATATCACTATACTACTAAAAATAGTTTTTGAAACTTCCCATACATGAATGTCAGATTGGAAAGTTGAGGATTGTACAGCTGGTAATACAGTAAGAACAATGGATGTATGAAATCAGAATGTTTGTTTGCGCATTTTTAAACATTGTGGGTTAATTAGTTAATTTAACATTGTCAGTTGGTAAATTCACCAGAATTTGAATTGTTTACCCATGTGTAATGAACTCACGTGTAGTTGTTGCAATGTAATGAACATGTTTTCATGCATGTGTAATGCACATGTTTTCAAGTATTTCCTGTTGGTGGTTTTCAGTTAATTTGACTTAATACAATTTTGTTTTAATTAGGTTTTTTGATATATGTATTCTATTTTAATGATGTTTAAAGACTAAAGAGGTATATACTAATAGGATTATTACTACAGTAACTTGTTCTTGAAACTTGTATCACCTCTCGTAGGTAAATGCTTGTGTTTTATGTATTTGACGTCTGTACCTACACCTATTTGTATAAATGTGCATCATCAAACGATGTTGCGATTCATTCGTATGGCTCTAAGGCGAAGAATAAGCTCACAGTGGCATGACATAACTTTGATTTGATGCGTTGTCTGGTGTAATTGCTAATTAAATCTTATCAGATGATGCATACGAAACACATGGACATCCATAAATCACTATATGTTAAAGTCAATAACGCTCAGACTAGTTCTCACATCAAGGTCTATTTGGTTGTTATTAAAATTGATCTTCGGGAACACTGGCTTGTTTTACCGGCTCTTATTGCTGTCACAAGGGAATATACATCATTTAGATAACACCTTATAAAGAATATTTTTATTCGTAGTTTTTCATGATATGCATAAGAGGAGAAAATGTTTCCAAGCTAATCCTGAACATGCAACAGAACACACCTCAGGTCATTGGCGTTTGATGTAGTAACACGCAACTAAACTACTAACAGTCCATATTAGCCGCCAGACATGCTAAGATGAATACATTTTACATTAAACAGCCACTGCTATGTGCTATGTTCCTATTGATAATGTACAATTATGGATTTCGACTCTTTTACTGTGATGCTAACGAAAGTATGTATTTCTTCTGAATAAAACATATTAATATAATATGACACTGTGATTTGATAATAGAGCCAAGTACCGACATTTATATTTATAATACTATGTATATCCAGCGTCGATATAACAATACGTATCAATCACATACTATCTGTCATGTTAACTCTGAAAAGTAAGTCCAGAACGAGTAATTTAAGGACAGAAATATGAATTACAAGTTAATATTATTAGTCGATATAGTTGTATCTATTTATTGCGGAGAAGTATATTAAAATATAAAAATGAGGTTTCGTGCACGATAGAACCTCGTTTAAATCCCCAGCGGCCGTGTTGGTGGTACCCTTATTGCTATTAATTATTTTTTTCAGTTTGCGGAGAAATATTTTGAAATACAAACAAAAGCTAAAGGTAACGTTATTGTTTTTACCTGAAGCCTTAATAACTGCCGATGTTATTGGTAACGCTACTATAAGTGGGCTGGTGTCAGATGTATAATTTAGCGCTATGATAAATCCTTTCATTGCGGTATCTAATTGTTAACATATTATTTAGTCCCACGAAAATCACACTGCATGCTCAAACAATGCAATATGTATAAAAAGATGAGACAGGGCACAGTTAACCCTTCTCATAATAACTGGAATATCTATATTATAGATTAACCCCTTGTATGGGTATACGTATGTATTCGCTTTACTTCATGAGTTAACGTGATTAAGACATTGATTTATATTGTAACACTTTAAAATAGCACTGTATGTCTATTTTAACTATCTTTATATAATTTTGAATTACTCCACCCAAGTATACCACAATGAGATTTGAAACTAATTGGCAAATGTGTTTGATCAAGCAAGTTTAGTTACTGTACACATAAAAGAGAACGGCGAAGAATAAATGTTAAGTGTTAAGGAAATACCTTGACAACTGCACATATTACTATCCATGGCAACTTTTTGTTAGTATAAGTGAAGTTCTAATATGAGTTTGAGCTTTTGTACAATTTCACAATCACAAGTGTAATCAAAGTAATCAATATGTCAACCACAAAACACAGAAACAAACAAGCAAACAGACACACAAGAAGGCAAAAATAATAATAAATACAAACGACATCACAAACACAAAAGGGTTGACAATAGGGCTACCGCCTTGGAACGTTGGAACGGTTAGTGGCAAAGTAGGCCACTGGGGGTTTAAACCTGTTCTAGGGTGCTCGAAACCTCACACTTACCCTACTTCATTCCATTAAAACAGGACGGAGTAAATAAAGAAATCCCCGTCATGATCTAATCTCCAACCAGCAAAGCAGCATCAATAGGCAATATAAGTAAAACACAAATATGCTCGTGAAAATATATAATATAAAAAAACAATAGCCTAGAAAGCCACAATGAAGGTACTCAATGACTTGGCAGAAGCCAGAGCAACAAGAGAATAAACCATTAAGGGCACGACAAGAAAGATCATAGACAAACATCAAACGCCAACGTCCCAATGGGCTTTAGGTAGGCGTCATCATAGGGTCCACAGTCTGTCCGGTCATCGTACAATTAAAGAGGAAAGCATAGTGGCGAACTGTAAAAGGGTCCACCACCAAGCATGCAGTACGTTGCAAAATGATAGGATCATAACCTCTTTTGATAAACTTTTTAACAAGTTTAACAAAGATAGTATAAAAGTGATCATGACCGAGAATCTTACGAAGTTTATAAATCTCATCACCATAGAAGTCAGGTTGTGATAGTTGAAGAAGATCAGGGTTACGATAGCAAATGTTTGCAAAGGTTTTACGAAGTTTATGGTAACGGTAACCCTGAATGAAGTAACACATATATGATCATGTATATATGAAAATAAACAGAGAAACACCTAGACGTCACAAAGCAAGTACTCAATGACTCGCTAGAACCCACAGCATCAGGAAACATTAACGTTAATGACACGACAAAACAAGATAGAATACACACACTTACAGAATGTGTAACAACGAAACTTTAAATCATCTCCCTTGTCACAGATGTTGCTTCCATTGCAAATTGAGAGATTTTAATCGAGAAAATATCTGAGAGTATCAGAAATATAAATAAATACTGAAAAGGGAATCCCTTGGAAGCAACACATTCAAATAAGAGAAAAGTAACAGACTCGATTGTATTGAGTCTGTTCATGAGAGGTACGTGTTGTTGATTATAAGGTTCTTTAGGATAAATAGACATTATTTAACTGCTGGTATATTTTATAGGGAAATCCTTCACGAGATGGTAGACGTGTGGTTCTGTTCACGAACGAGCGTAAGCGAGTGAGTGAAAAACAACACACGCCTACCATCGAGTAACAACAGTTAAATAATCTAATTATTACATTTTTAATCATATTATGTATGATTTTAACCAGAATTATTCGCTTTATTTAGCATTATCGGCGGATGACGTCGACGTCACCAACACGTTATTGACGTCATAACACAACGTAGGAGTTAGTTATTTTTGTGTTCGGAGTTAATTATTAATATTTAGCGATTATGAATATTTTTTCACTGAGAAATCCCAATCTTTCACCCATAGAAATGTAATAAATATATATTATGAACCATAGTAGAAAACAAAGAGTTGTCAATCTTCAATGATTCATACAGATACGAGAGGTGTTAGTGAAGGCTTTGAAAGCATCTGCCTGAGTATGAAATACTTTCATTCATGGCAATACATACAAAGCGAAATAGGTGCATAGTTTGAACTCATTGGAATACCAACAACTGGTATTCAAACAGTGGTTTCAAATCGAATGAAACCATTATCTTTAGAAAAAAAGTCCGCAAAATTTGACAGTCCAATTTGCTATTAGTGAAAAATATTTTAATAATTTTAAGACCAAAAATGTAGTGTTTTTTTACTTTAAAGAAAACACACACAATTCTCCATGTTTTCTATTGCACCATTTTACACTAAAATCCGATGCACTCATCAAAATCAATCATAGAAGGCAATCAATACTTAATATGAGCATAGAACAAATAGGAAATTTAAAAGTTACATTTCTTTGGAATGTTACTTTCTATGTTAAAGGCCTAGCCTTCCATATATTGCAGCCGTACTCGAAAGGCAATAAACTAATTAGGACAAAATAGTAAAAATAAGTATAATAAAGTCGAACAGGAACTGCAGCTTACAACATACAGTAAACACAAAACCACGCAAAACGACAAAAATCAATGGAAATGTTAATAAGGAATAAAGGTATATGACAAGCACAAAAGGGTTGATGATAGAGTTACCGCATTGGAACTGTCAGTGGCCAAAAATGCCGCTGGGGGTTTAAACCAGGTTCTAGGGTGCACCAAACCTCACACTTATCCTACGGGACAGTGTAAATAAAGAAAACCCCGCCTTGAACTATACTCTAACCAACAAGGCAACATTAATATTCAGTATAAGTAAAACACAAGGATGCTCGTGTATATATAAATACAAAAAAAAAAAAAGCACAGAAAGCCACAAAGAAGTAAAATAACAAAGACATTTTTAAACCTAAATGTATTACTTTATCGTATACCTCGGCAGATTCAGTCAAAATACAACTAGGAATGAACTGAGGTGCTTAATGTTGGTAACTACTTCAAGACTGCCTTCAGACCCTTTAAGTCAAAATATGTGTTTGTTTGAATGTTTTTTTTATGTTTTCAACACAAGTAAGGTAGTCATAATATATACGTGTTCTGTTTTATATTAAAGTGTTCAAAACCAGAAACGAGTATTTTTGTTTTACACATTTCATAAAAAGAATGAATAATTGCATAAATAATGTAGCCTATTCTAATGAAAGTTTCGAAAATAGTTCTTGGCTTATCTGACTGACAAACTTGACATTTTATCTCTGAAAAGTTATTGCATTCAAAGATAGATATAAGTGATGGTTAATATTCCAGCCCAACTGAAAATCAGTTGCATCCACACTTCCCTACAGTCGACCATTCCATCAATATTACTTTAATTCAAATTGAAAGATATGTTACATCAATTATCATGTATAAAATGAGGTCAATGGCCTCGAAGCTCTACTGATAGGTTTTGATAGCTATATCAGCATTCCTGTGAAGTTTCATGAATATTTGTCAAGTTGTTTCAGAGGAGTAGTCGCTACAAGCATTTAGTATATAACTCTATGCAAACAAAGATGGCGGCTGGCAGCCATGTTTAATGACGAATCAAAATGACATGTCATGCTGATCATTTTAGAAAAAGTCCCATATCAATATCACTTATAGTTTTCAGGAAGTAGGTGCTACAAATTTGCCTTTTTAGATATAATTTTAGCCGTGACGGCCATCTTGAGATCTCAGCCGGCCACAAATTCTGCTGGTATCAACTAGACATCAAGTGCACCATTCCTGTGAAGTTTCATGAAAATCTGTAAAGTAGTTTCAGAGAAATAGTCGCTACAAGTATGTGTTATATAATCCTATGTAAACAAAGATGACCGCTGGCAGCCATGTTTAATGCCGAATTAAAAGGATTTCCAACGAGGATCAAAATCAGGTCATCACCTTTATCGGTATTTATTAACATTCACACTAGCGTTCGTTTAGTGCAGTGTGGAGGCTGTAAAAAGTCTCCCCGTGCTGCGAATCAGTAGTGTTGTTTTTGCTGGTCCTTTGGAACCAACGAGCTCAATTCAATATAGGTGGCTTTGAAGTGGAATATCGCTTAAACCGGTGCTAGGGGGCGTGTGAAGTCTTGCTTCTTTCATAACTTCTCATGAACGGACTCAGTGGAACCGAGTCTGCTGCTTTGTTCTCTTTATTGTGTTTGTTGCTCTCAGGGGATCACCTTTATCGGTATTTATTAACATTCACACTAGCGTTCGTTTAGTGCAGTGTGGCGGCTGTAAAAGGTCTCCCTGTGCTGCGAATCAGTAGTGTTGTTTTTTGTTGGTCCTTTTGGACCAACGAGCCCAATATAGGTGGCTTTGAAGTGGAATACCGCTTAAGCCGGTGCTAGGTGGGGTGAGAAGTGTTGCTTCTTTCATTACTTCTATGAACGGACTCAGTGGAACAGAGTCTGCTGCTTTGTTCTCTTAATTGTGTTTGTTGCTCTTAGGGGATCACCTTTATCGGTATTTATTAACATTCTCACTAGCGTTCGTTTAGTGCAGTGTGGTGGCTGTAAAAAGTCTCCCCGTGCTGCGAATCAGTAGTGTTGTTTTTTGCTGGTCCTTTGGGACCAACGAGCCCAATATGGGTGGCTTTGAAGTGGAATATCGCTTAAGCCGGTGCTAGGGGGCGTGAGAAGTGTTGCTTCTTTCATTACTTCTCATGAACGGACTCAGTGAAACCGAGTCTGATGCTTTGTTCTCTTAATTTGTGTTTGTTCTCTCAGGGGATCACCTTTATCGGTATTTATTAAATTCACACTAGCGTTCGTTTAGTGCAGTGTTGCGGGTGTAAGAAGTCTCCCCTTGCTGCGAATCAGTAGTGTTGTTTTTTGCTGGTCGTTTGGGACCAACGAGCCCAATATAGCTGGCTTTGAAGTGGAATACCGCTTAAGCCGGTGCTAGGGGGCGTGAGAAGTGTTGCTTCTTTCATTCCTTCTCATGAACGGACTCAGTGGAACCGAGTCTGCCGCTTTGTTCTCTTAATTGTGTATGTTACTCTCAGGGGATCACCTTTATCGGTATTTATTGATCATTTTAGAGACAGTCCCATATCAATATCACTTATAGTTTTCAAGAAGTAGTCGATACAAACTAGTTATTTTAAAAAATATTTATTGCTGTCGCGGCCATCTTGAATTTCCGGCCAAAATGAAATTTTAATAAGATCAACTAGATATCAAGAGCAACATTCCTGTGAAGTTTCATGAACATCCGTCAATTAGTTTCAGAGAAGTAGTCGTTACACGCTTTGACTATATAACTCTATGTAAACAAAAATGTCCGCTGGCAGCCATGTTTAACGTTGAATCAAAAGGATTTTCGACTATGACCAACATCATGTCATGCTGATTATATTAAAAACGTCCCATATCAATATCATTTATAGTTTTCAAGAAGTAGTTGCTGCAAAGTTGTTTTTTAAAAATCTATTTTTAGCCATGGCGAGCATCTTGAATTTCCGGCCAACCTGAAATTTTGCTAGGATCAACTAGACATCAAGAGCAACATTTCGGTTAAGTTTAATGACGTATCAAACTGGGTATATATACAAAGAAGGTACTCAATGATTTGACAGAAGCCCGATCAACAAAAGAATAAGCAATTGAGGGCACGACAAGGCAAGATTGCAGACAAACATCAAAGAAATATAAAAAGATCGGACAGGGAAAGTAGCATTCAAGGAAGACAGTCAACCACAAAACACAGAAACAAACACGCAAACAGACAAACAAGAAAGCAAAAGTAATAATAAATCCAAACGAAATCATAAACACAAAAGTGTTACCTCACCGTCCTTTTGGGCTTTAGGTAGACGTCATCATAGGGTCCACAGCCTATCCGATCATCGCAAAATTAAAGAAGAGGAAAGCATAGTGGCGAACTGTAAATGAGTTCAGCCCAAGCGCATGCAGTGCGTTGCAAAATGATAGGGTCATAACCTATTTTGATAAACATTTTAAGAAAGATAGTATGAAAGTGATCATTACCAAGGATCTTACGAAGCTTGTAAATCACGTCACCATAGAATTCAGGTTGTGGTAGTCGCAGAAGAGTTCTTAAATTACTTTTATATTTGGAAAGAAGATCAGGGCAACGATAATACAATTTTGCAAAGGTTTTACGAAGTTTAAGGTAAAGGTAGCGCTGATGCAGTAGCTTGTTAGTTATACAAAGATTACGACTATTAATGTCCTCAACTCCAGTACAAGCTCTGGAAAACGAATAATTTGAGACATATTATACCCCATAAGAATTTGCTCGGGCAACATCCCCATCTAAATGGGGATAATTAACAATATCAAAGCTAAAATCATCTCTCTTGTCACAGATTTTGCTAATTATTTCACCATTGTCAGTAGCGAGATGTAAATCGAGAAAAGAAACGTTAGTGTCAGAAATATTAGCTTTGTTAAGTTGAAGTACTTTAGGATATATATTATTAACCATAGTAGAAAATAAAGGGTTGTCAATGTTCAATATGTCATCGTAATACCGAGAAGTGTCATTAAAGGCTTTAATAACATCTGCCTGGGTATCTGGTGACTCAGCATGAAATCTCTTTCATAGGAATATCAAAACAAACCTGCGACAAGGGGTGCACTGTTAGTACCCATAGGGATACCAACAATTTGTCTATAAACGGTAGTTCCATACCTGACGAAAATATTATCTAGTAGAAAAATAAGTGATTCACAAACTTCATAGCAAATCCACAAAGTGTATTTGTCCAAACTGCTGTTAATAAAAACGCTTTTAATATTGTTACCGGCCTAAAATGTAATATTTTCCCTAGCAAAGGTGTTTTGAATGAGAACAATAAGCAATATGGTTGTGTGTTGAAATGTATATAATGTAGAAAAATCATAAGTACTTGACCTTTATTGCAAATTTTATCAAGAGCGCACCTGAATCTTTAATAGAAATCAGCAGTAATCCACAATTAATGGGATATTAGAAAGATATGCCACAGTGAACTTGAGATCCTTTCAGAGATAACAAAGCATACGGCTTTGAAATTAATATTTGCTAAGCTGTTAATAAATTAACTTCATTAATACAGGATACATATTTTATTTCATATCTTATAATTTATCGAATAAAGTGTTTTTGATGAATTTATGAATAAGATTTGGCTATGTTTATTAATTTAAAGTTTAAATATGAAAATGTTCGTTGCACTTTAATTGTTTACTTTTTGGCACGTTTTATTTAGAAGACAAACAATCCCTTTAATATCTCAACACTGTTAAATTTACTTTATCAGTTGTATATATAAAATAAATTTACAATGAATTTATTCTAAAAAATAATATCATATAAAAAAATATATAATAAAGATACAGAAGAATCAAAACACTAGGCACGACTATCATATCTACTCAGAAGACTATTCTTACAGTTCTTGTATAAGCCTATTTGTATTATGTGTTTTGATTATACAAATTATTTAAAAATAAACCAAAGTCTAAGAGATATTAAGAAAATATGTAATGTTAGATTCATTTATTATTTATTTATGATCCACTAAATGTTTGATGGATTTATTATTTATTTAAGATCCAACAAATAATTATGATTTTTTATTTTAAGATTATTAAATGAAAATAAAAATCATTATTTTTGAAGAAAATGTAATTTTAATTATTTAAAGATTTTGGTTTAACGCTAAACGGCTATGGCATTAAATAATTAAATTTACATTTATGTTTATTAATGATTTGTTTTCTATTTATTTCATAAACTAATCATTCACAGGTATAACAATGCATTTCAATCTATACAAACATCAATAAGTCAATATACAACACTCCATTGATGAGGGCCTCCCACAGGATAATGTTTGACTTCACTGTGTTTTATTGACCCCTATGAGAACGTGTTATATCACACACTTATCCATAGTAATTACATGCTGAGTTTGGGGAGGGGGTGACAATTTCTGCACAGAATAACAAGGTCTTTAAGGTCAGAAACTATACTGAGCAAACATAAAATGTACCCGATTTTCCTATCCTACAATTCTGGACAACAAAACTGGAAATAATTAATGATACATATGGAATAATTAGATAGACTGCCACCAATAGTCCAAAATATAGGTGAACCGTTAAGTAAACATGGGAGAGTATCTCTCTTTCACCCTTAAAGTGCATTATTGGTCTGAACAACTTCAACTCTATGAAAGATTCTTACATTTGTCCGAAACAATATTTTCTGTAATTTACTTACTAAAACAAATCACACACGGTACATACCACAGCGTTAGTTGATAACAGCTTTGAATAGCCGTGTTTATCCATTTTCATCTCTTTGAATTTTTAGAATCATGCATTACCTGATAACAGATTATCACCTGGCTAATTTGATACTGTTTAATGGAATATTTTGTTCTGAATGTAATGTGCTTAAAACATAAGGCACTATTTTATCAAAAATAGTTTTAAGCTGATATACTCACTCAAAAGCTGCACTGTGGAATAACCAACATTTCCAGTATATACTTTCTACTTTTGTTCAGTATATTTTGTTATAGTTGAAAATAATGTCTCTAATTGGTATTTTAAACTTATCACATAATTTAGGACTTTCGGAATTTTTAAATATTTTGAAATAGAAACAAGAAAATGATTATCTCGAAAAATACCTGGTATGTCATTAAAATCAAAACCCTTATTAGGATATAGTTTTGAAAATGGATTACGTGATCCGACATCTTGCCAAAATGTAATAGGAGAACATGTTGCGTTTAGCTTTAAATTAATTAATGAATGAATGGTGTTTTACGGCACGTCGACACATATATAGGTCATATTGTGTGCAAAAACTGATGAAGGATGGAAAAATGAAATAGTAAGTTATTGATAACTAATGTAAAAATATCTATCTTTATTATATAACCTATAAATAGACGCGTTTTCATTGGCTAAAAAGTAATTTTTTAGAAAAAATATCTAGCGATATTGACCTGTTTTTTTGATATTGACCTGTTTTTTTGATATTGACCTGATTTATATAATTGTTTTTTTGATATTGACCTGTTTTATATAATTGTAAATTGAGGGTTATATAATTAAAACAGTTATGGACTTTTCAGCTGTTATACATGATGTTGTTATGTACCAAAAAATCATTATTGACCTCGGCTATCGCCTCGGTCAATAATGATTTTTTTGGTGCATATCACATCATGTATAACAGCTGAAAAGTCCATAATTGTATAATATGTAGGGCAACAAATGCCCGTCAAAGCTTTAAATTAAGAAAACAAATGTGTCATTCAAAGGAACTGTAAGGATAGTTTTGTGTCTGCTTTCTCGTCGATTAAGGGAAAAACTGAACAAAGAAGAGTGCTTTAAAAGAAGATATACGGTAGCAAGTTGTACATAGCTATACATTTAACTAAACACATGTATTGCCAATAGGAAATGGGGTTGTTGTCGACAATATCAAAGCCTACTTTAACGTGGTAAATGCATTGCTGTAAACTATTCCTCATTGACCTCAATATTTGTATATACTTTACTCAATATTGTTTTGTGGAAATGCATAGGTTTATCTTGCATATGCAAATGTGTACTTGTGTGCATGGATTTATTCAATAATATGTAAAAGTCGAACAGGAAATGCAGCATTCAAATGAAAAGGGGTCCCTTGGAAGCAACATACACAAGCAAGAGAGCATTTTAGCAGACTCGGTTTTATTGAGTTTGTTCATGAGACGAAATATAAGGTGTAAAACCTATTACATAGTTGTTATGTATACTATTCTGAATATATCCGGGGGTATTTAGAACATTAATGTTTTTTTATATATGTGCACAACAACATGTACGTGTATGATTTGCTACTTTCTTTGGATAAGGACTATATCCTTATGTATGGCTACTTTACAAAATTAATCAGGAAATTCGTCAGAAAGGGATCAGACCCTTTATTACAACGCACTTTATGCTTGGTGATTGACCCCTCTACAGTCAGTCACTACCTTTCACTTTTGTCTTGTGCTATGACCGGACAACCTCGTGGGACTCCATAATTGCACCTTCTGAAACCCTTAAAGGGGAAGTTGGTGCATGAACTTTCGTACCCCGTCTTCACCAATCTTTGTAAGTTAGTTTGCTCTTTGTTTATGGTACAGTGCTACATACGGTGCCATTGCGTTTGTGTGCTGTGATTTCAATAGGACATTTTCCCTCATTTTTTGCTTAAAACAAAAACATTTATCACAAAAATGCAGAAATTGCATGAAGAAATCACAAAAACAAATCAGAGTATTGAAGGGTGTATGTCACCGTACCTGCATAGAAAAGGATTTGCCTCGGTTAAATTTCAGGGCAGATTACGGGCCTGATTTCCATATGTTAATCGAAAAGCCGAGAGCCTTTTCCGTTTCATTCATTCGATACATAACTACACACGTTTGTTGCTATATCAGATATCAAAACATATTGTTTGTCACGCTTGTTCAGTGCTCATATGGTGATCGTACGGAAAGTGTTTGTCACCATCATTTAGTGTTCTCTCGACAATCGTACGGAAAGTGTCCGTCAGCATTGTTAAGAGTTCTCTTAGTAACCGTACCGAAAATGATTTGATATCTGAGCTAGCAACACAACTGTGTAGTTATGTCAATAATAAGCATGCAAATGTATCCAGCCCTGAAATTTAATCCCTTTCTATTGAGGTCCGGTGGCATGATGTTTTAGTGATAAAACAACAATTGCCGTGCGATGATGGAGTGAACACTGAACAAGGATGACAGTTTGTAACACCATTATTATAATACGACCTTTCTTTTATAATTCTGTGTTACCAATGTTTCTCCATTTTTGTGGAAGCATTTCACAGCTGGATGCTCTCTCGTGTCAAATTGAAAACCCTTTGGCAAAATGTAGTCATTTCAAAGAAACCACTAGTATTATTGAGTTAATCTACCACCACATGGATCTATATTTCATAACCAAATAAGTGTTAAACAATAGAAAAAATCAATTATTTGGATAAATACGTCAATTATATCCTAATACATTCATGGACATGTGCAGAGATGGCTTGCGTAGGTTGTAATTTCTATACGTAGTACCTTATATGATAAAACACCCGTGTAAAGGTTGTGATGCTGCAGGAGAATCCGTTTTTTCTGTTTAAATAAACACGACTAATGTATTTAAGCGGGAAGCATATTTGACGATGTAAGTACTTTTTTTGGCGAAAACGGTATTATCGCTCATAGACCGGATACATCGTTCTAGCGCACCACGCGGATGTTACCATATTTTCCAAGATCAGAACGCAGTATCTCAGCCCGACGATTTGTCTAGATTTTTGCGACGCTTGTTTGTATTTGAAATCAAGCGTCGCAAAATCAAGACTATTGCTCAGTTAGTATTGATCACCTTCGACGCTTGATTGTAACCCTGAACTAAACAATAATAAACACATTTTTTTTTATATTTTGAATTGGATTTTATAGTCGCACCAACAGCTAAGGTCATATGGCGACTTTCCAGATTCCATTGGTGGAGGAAGACCCCAGGTGCCCCTCCGGGCAATTTTCGTGCATGGGCGGGCACCTGGGTAGAACCACCGACGTTCCGCAAGCCAGCTGCATAGCTTCCTCACATAAAGATTCCTAGTCCCCTGAGGGATCGAACCTACAGTGGTGAGGGGCAAGTGATTTCAAGTCAGAGACGTTAACCACTAATATAACTTGGACTATCCTTATTGTTCTGTCTGGCTCTTCGTGTTTTTCTTAAGGACAGAAGGAACATGGAATTTAATTGTGCTCAATTCACAACATTGAATACTGAGTTTGACTCTTGCGAGTAGACACTAACTTCGTGTTGGGGAATGAAAGATTTGTTTGCTTGATTTTTTTCGTTTTAAAATAAATAATTATATTGATTAAAACGATCTTAATTAGTTCTAAAGTGTTTACAAAGTTTCCTTCCGAAAATTGGTATAATAAAGCCGGGAGTTATTATACGTATACATCCCTGAATAAAGTGACATGCGACATTCTGGGCTACTATTTATGAGGCTGGGTCCCCAACTTTCGCAAGCAAGGGACCCAGTTGGCACCTAGTCCAAAAATGTTAAGCTTCATCCCTGGAAAATAATTATTTTGTATGTATAATAAACTGTATTTTTCATATGTCTATTTATACCACTGATGCTGATTGTCCATTTTAGACAAAATAATTTACTCATTGTAGAACCGAATGTATTTGAGGACATGTTTTGTGAGAACCTTCAACTTGAGAATTATTTGGGAACTAGATATGAGAACTGTAATAGTTTGTAAAATGATTTTTGAGAATCTTAAATTTGAGAACTATTGGAGAACTTTATTTGAGAACTGTAATAGTTTGTTGAGACTATTAAACTATTATACAGTATTGTATTGCATATGTGAAATGTTATTGTTTGTTCATGTATTATATTAACGCTGCGTACGCTACAGTTTTAACGTATACCTAGTCAGTGTTATATTTTGCTACATCACCTATCTAAGAGACACACCAGATTCCTACAAGCAACTAATTTACGACGTTATTTATATAATATGTGCTTGCTATATTAAACAAAGCTGGAATTATTCAGGGGTTATGCGTTCACAAATACGTCTAAATTATATGAAATGAAATGTTTAGTGAATGATATAAGTGATTAGATCAAAGTTTATTCATATTCATTTCTTGAAAACATGTTCAGGAATACGTTAAATGATTTAAGAATACGCCGGTTTGAAAAACGGGCGCCGGTTTGAAAAACGGGATGTATTAAACGGGATGTATTACAAAGTCCAGACTCTATTGTGCCCATCGCGTCAGGTATACCTTGACGTGTTCGTTGGCGGACGGACTATAAACCTTAGAATTACACACACACACTTAGTATTCTGATAGGACTACCTCTTGGGACTCTATGATTGAACCTACTGAAACCCTAACTAAGGGAGGTGGGTGCATGAGCTTTCGTCCCTCGGGTTTTCTGGTCGTACCCTAGATTGGTTTTCTCTTTAGCTGCAACTACTATGGTTGTTCAGTACGACTCTGGATACATCCTGAGATGTTTATTATTTTGTATGTGTATCTTTAGTTAGTTTCTCTGGATGTGGACTTTATTGTTAGAGAATTCCTTTTGATGGGATGTAGTTTTGTTTACACTGTCTTGTCTATTTGGGCGCTGAAGACAGGATAATAGCGAGGATTGTGCGCATATAAAATCGATTCAAGCTAACCAGTAGGCCTTATTGCCTACTGACCGTTCCAAGTCGGTAACCCTGTCTTCACCACCCTTTCTGTTGTTTTTTGTCTCTTTTTTGTCTCTTTCATTGTAGTTTCTAGTCCTTGTTTGCTCTACAGTGCGGACCTACGATGCCATTGCGTTCGGACGCTGTGGTTTCTATAGGACCCTATATATCATGTGGTTTTCTGGCCTACCGTCAGCAATTACGGATTTCGGACTATAACTTCGAAACCATAACACCCACACTCATGAAACTACATTGCCTTAGTTGAGGGGACCCCAATTGTTTTGCGGTCATTGGGTCAAAGGTCAAGGTCGCCATGAACTTATATCGAAAGACGCCTTCCGATAACTAAAGTTGAACCATCACACTTATACTCATGAAACTTCATCTTCCTTGGTTGAAGGAGGAATCTTATTGTTTTGGAGTCGGAAGATCAAGGTCGCCATACCCTTTTTGGAAATATGCTTTATGCGCGATAACTATTTTAAAGGTAACGGTCTTTAAGACCTAAGGTGGCAATATGCAATCCGCGTGATGACTTCATGAAGTTTCGTACGTACATTGCCGTTGGTCAGAGAAGGAACCTTTTTGCTTTTGGGGTCACTAGGTCAAAGGTCAATGTCACCAATACATATTCAAAATGATAACTTCAGAAGTATAATACCTACACTCATGACACATTGCCATTCGTGAGAGGAGGAAGGAATCGTGAGAAAAACGTTTCCCACTGTAACTTGTCGCTGTTAGACCTTAAATTTTGAAACTTTACAGAACTAGTACCCGTGTTAAAAACAACGAGCCCTATTGATTTTGTAGTTAGTAGGTCAAATGTCACTGTGACCTGACTATGGTTAACAGCAACCCCATGTCAGTGTTTTTATCAAAAGTCAAAGTAGAGGCCATATTTTAACAACCTGACACCTAGGACATGCGTTTAACATAACAACCTGACACCTAGGACATGCGTTTAACATAACAACCTGACACCTAGGACATGCGTTTAACATAACAACCTGACACCTAGGACATGCGTTTAATATAACAACCTGACACCTAGGACATGCGTTTAACATAACACCCTGACACCTAGGACATGCGTTTAACATAACAACCTGACACCTAGGACATGCGTTTAACATAACAACCTGACACCTAGGACATGCGTTGAACATAACAACCTGACACCTAGGACATGCGTTTAACATAACAACCTGACACCTAGGACATGCGTTTAACATAAACAAACTTAGCAAACTGGCGTACAATTCCCTGCTCCTGTATGCAATAAACAAAATAGGACATAATCATATGACGTTGTTTCCTAAATTTGAAAATACAAAAAAAATAAAAACTGTGTTATAAATATACAGATCTACCGATAGTGTTCCCATTAAATATACAGTTCTCTTTATCCTCAATGACGTTGTTCAATGAAAAACACATGTGTGACTGATGATGTCTGCAAACGAATCGTCAGCAAAGTATCAATAGTAGCAGCGGTACTGGTGCATGTTAGCTGAAAATAACAATGAATTCTTGTTTAATGTTTTCAAATGTATTTTTTTAAATCCACAAATGTATTGAATATTAATCAAATATAAGCATTTTGGTATACACATCTATTTGTAATGTTATATAAAACAACTGCAACTGTTTCAAGATTAAAGTTTCGCAAATGTGAAAAAACAATACAAAATACTGCAGCGCGTATATATAAAAACTGTCATATCGTGGTTTTATTTTAGGATGTTAAATAAATTTAACTGAAATGAAATTAATTAGTGTGTACTTTACTTACCTTCAGTACCTAATAACACATTGATATACAACATTTCACCCTGTGGATGATCTGAAATATTAAGAATATATTTCAAATTGTGTCAAAATATGGTTTACACAGAGTGATTTGCGGGTACGTAGTTAGCTACTAACAATGACCAAATGCATAGGACGAAACTAAAGCAAGTTCCATTGTTAAAACTAAAATACCTATGATTTGAATCTACTTTTCTTTCCAAAACTCCATTTGTTTACATTTCGTCTTCTCAGACGTCACACGATTCACCTGTGGTCACAATAAAACTGTGTCTAGTTATACTAATACATACAATACGTATTCGCACTTTATATAGAGTGAATGGTAAACTAAAGTATTCTTGCTTAATTGGCATTATTAAACCATATAAGAAAATGAATCGATTGCACCGAAACATATTGAAATATAAAGACACATTAGAAGTGATGGCTGCCTGAGCGAAATCATTGGGGATAAATAATTTGTGAGTGATTACGACACAGGAGTTTTGCCTACATTCTTTCTTCCTGATAATCATAATACGAGATGAAACAATATATTCTGGGACTGATTAGTTTAACCCTATTTATTTTATATCGATTGTAACGAAAGCTCTATGAACTTATTTGAATCGCTCCCGATGTCTTCCTGGGTAGAACCAGTACTAAACAAATGCAGATAAAGTGTCTTGCTCAGGGACACAATGCATATGGCAAATGGCGGGGATCGAACCCACGACTTTTCGATGCTGGGTCCAACGCTCTAGACCACAGCGCTCCACTGGGACTGCACTTGTCCCTCACCACTGTAGGTTCGATCCCTCAGGGGCCTAGGAATCTTTATGTGAGGAAGCTATCCAGCTGGCTTGCGGAACGTCGGTGGTTCTACCCAGGTGCCCGCCCGTGCACGAAAATTGCCCGGAGGGGCACCTAGGGTCTTCCTCCACCAATGGAAGCTGGAAAGTCGCCATATGACCTTGGCTGTTGGTGCGACTATAAAATCCAATTCAATTCAATTCCACTGGGACTGCTTGTTTACTACATTACAATGTTTATTGAAACTACTCGATCGTCTGTGTTCACTGTGTTCTATGAAAGCTACGTTTTCCTGTTCGACTGTTTGATTGTGCGATGACTGGACAGATTGTGGACCATTGTCTTACCTTTAACGGTGTGTTCTCTTGTTGCTCTGGCTTCTGCCAAGTCACTGAGTCATTGAGTACTTACTTTGTGGCTTTCTAGGTTTTTATATTATATATACACATGCTCATTTATGTGTTTTACTTATATTGCCTATTAATGCTGCCTTGTTTGTTAGAGATTATAACCTGGCAGGGATATCTTTATTTACACTGTCCCGTGTATCATGTGTATTGGGATAACAATAGGGTAAGAGTGAAGTTTGTTGCACTCTAGAACCGGGTTTAAAAGCGGCTTGTTGATGATGCAATAGCAAAATATACGTTTTTAGTCTGTCCGCCATTTCGATTTTATATTTCCTGTCGAAATCTGATGCGTAATTTATTGTGATATGACTTGCGGACTAAGAAATAAAATTCGGAAGAGAAATTAGAAAATCATTTACAATACGATTCTAGGGAGTATATGATCTCTATACATATTTCAACTATTGATGCCGAAGATTGCGTTTTATTGGACAAATGTCAATAGTGCGTGATGCTCTGTTTACATTTTGAAGCGTGTTTCAAACGGCAGATTATCTGTTTTGAAGTATTCAATCATAATTACAAGTGCACCGAATTCAATCAATTCAAATGTTTTTTAGCAATTCTTATGGACAGCAAATTTGTATATAATTTATGTTTAGATTACAATTTAGTCTCCGGGTATACAGGAGCTGAATAAAGTTAAACTGAAACTTATATGTCCTTCCTTTCACACCTTCGCTGCCCGCCGATAATTAAACACTACAACACTTAAACACATCAACTAGTTGTGATCCAAATGTTCCATTAAGTATGTAAGTACACTGAATGTCCATGCCACACCAGTAATTGTTGACTAGTTAAGTGGATCCAGGAGAAGGCATCAACTGAAAATATATAACTCAGAAAAAGCAACATGATCTTGCAACATAAAATGCTATCTTTTGAATAGAAGTATTGACACACATTTAAACTGTCTTAAATGAACTTGTTGTACTTATACAACTGGAAGACAATATTATCGATTTAAATCAAATGATCCTGTGAGCAGGGAGGGAGGGAATTTAAGTTTTTAAATGTAAGCTCAAAGCACCTCTTACCTATTTGTGAACAAATCAACATGCCGGTGTAAATGTACAAACAAATGCACCGTGAAAATTACTCAATAAGTGGAAAACCCAATAAGTGTCCCCCAATAACTGTGACTATAAAATAGATTTTTTATAGTCAGTATTATTGGAGAGCACTGTAAAAACAACACATAAAATATTTGTTAAACTTTAATCGATTTGGCAAATATTGGGCGTGGCATGGATTGATAAACAAGCCCCAATCATGGGGCTTAATAATTGGGCTGCCGGTAAGCGCAAAAGACCATTATGGCAAGCCCTTACAGTAGAAAGCATTAAGCAGTAAAGCAAATTGCATATTACAATATTAAGGACATAAATACATGTGCACCAAATTAAATGTTCATTATGAAAGCAACTTTTCTGATAAGCATTTAAGCAGGTGTTGAAAGCACGGTTGATATACAAACATAATTACAAGTGCACCGAATTCAATCAATTCAAATGTAGCAATTCGTACGGACAACAAATTTGTATATAATTTATGTTTAGATTACAATTCAGTCTCTGGGTATACAGGAGCTGAATAAAGTTAAACTGAAACTTATATGTCCTTCCTTTCACACCTTCGCTGCCCGCCATATGGATGGGCGCCAGGACACTCCCATCATGGAGTGTCCATGGAGTGTCCAGGCTCCCATCCACCGCCAAAAACGGAGGAAATATTTATTTTTTTGGCAGCAGCGAAGAGGGCGTAGCAAAAAGCAAAATATCCAAATGACACGCCCAAAACAGAAACGGTGCCAAAAAAGTATATATTTCCTTATCATTGCCCACTTTTAATGAAACATTAAAATCCAGCCAGAAACTGATTAAGAAACAAGTTGTTTCCCACATTTAATAAATGAACACCATCCAGTTCAAGACAGGTATCATCAGCCTGAATGTCTTTGTATAGCAGATAATGGCCCTCAATATCTATTATCCCTTAGCAGCATAACTGTTTAGCCTCTTTCTTGCCCTTTCCATTGCAAAAGGGCGGTTAAGCTAACGCCATAAAAGCCTAGGAAGTATCTGAGACCAAATAACGACCACATTATGTAAACTGACCCTAAAACTCGGTCAGAAGCTTAACATATTTTCTAAGAACCTTTAATGGGTATTTCTCTAAATCAATTCCCCAGGAACACATGATTTGATGCATCAGACATAGACAAAATAAATAAATGTCAGAAAAATATCCAGTATGTAAAGGTTGGAGGAAGATTGTAACCTTTAATGTGTGGCGCCAAACACAAATTAACTGTTAAACGTTTCGAAGCTTCATAAATTAGCATCAGAAATATAAATAATATGAAGTGTAACATGTACCTGTTACTCAGTTTCAGACCTTGAACATTGAATGATTTCTGATTAAGGATTTATCCTTTCCTCCTGTTTCGTGTGCCACTGTTATTTCATTTCAGTCAGCAAACAACTGATATACATTTGTTTGTATATAATATGCACATTTTCCCAATTGTATTAACTTGTGCCTGCTTGATAATCAAGTTTATGTCTATTGTAAACAGGTCTTTAACTGCAATTTTACCTTTAACCTACGATCGGTTTTGAGACTTTCGTAACAATCATCATCATCAGAGGCCTAAGTAATTGATGAACAGTTAGTCAATCAATCGGTACATGCCTGTGTACAAGCCATATATAGTAACTCTCAATTGATGTCATTGCTCCACTGTTTTATCAGCCATACTAGAAATACCAAGTATTTGCATAACGATCTATAACTATCTGAAAGCTAATCCATCCAAACACTCCGACAACAATAGACGAAGAACATGTATCCATTTCAAGTAAATTCAGGGTTCGATATTAACAGTTGTCCCCTTGTCCTTTGCCATGTAGATTCTACTAGGGGCAAGTTAATTGTCCCAGGTGACCTGTCCTACGGAAAACTAAATTTTTTAACAGAAATGAATTTGTTATCTTTAAAACTTGTGGCTGAAAAAATGTCAAAACATTGGCGAGCACATTGTAAATGACAAATAAAAACCATCTTGTTGTCATTGGTGGAATGCAACTGAGGGAATGTAATGTCACTTTCATGATTGATCTCGTTTTTTGTTTCACTTTTACATGAAGTGCGGGGACAAGTACATTTGACTGGGGACAAGTAAGTGTTGTAAGTTACTTGTCCTAAGGAGTAGTTGCTAAAAAAAGTTAATTTCAAACCCTGAAATTAGCCCATATTTACAAGGTTAGCCGCACTATGTAAACTCCTTTTAACTAGTACATAAAGGTGATGTCATCGTGATTTGATGCTGACATTTGGAATGACATTTACTTCATGTATCACCTTCCTGTATGACAACCAAAGATGAGGTTGTTGAATTGGATAACGTGTTATTAGAATACCATTTGCAACCTGGATTCTATTATGCATATACCTTTTGGACGCCCTGTTGTGTTTATGACTATGACTATTGACTATAAACCCCAGAGCTACACACACACATTGTAGTGTGGAACCTTGCAGAGAAGTTTATTTTGAATAGAACACAGCATAGATAGAAGTGGTTTTATAATTAGGCGACCATGCACAGAACTGGTTTAAAGTGCTATGTATTGAATAGGGACAGGCGGAAAGGAAAAGCTAACTAAACTTCAATGAACCGAAGGCAAAACTACCTGGTGCAGGATAAATAAAACATCATCCCGTTGCAGAATAAATAAAACCTCATCGATCAAAAGGAATAGCCCTAAACTAAACCAATGATCAACTAGAATAGCCTTAAAATAAGGCATTATGAAAAGTATGTAACTTCTTTCCAGGTCTTGAATATGTACACAACTGATAAGGCACTGTCGATGTATTAAATATGAATGTATTAAAGAACTGTAGGGATATATTCCCCAAACTCCACTCGAACAAGTTTTGAAAAGCTGATGGGTGGCGTACGCTTATCTTGTATAACAGGTTACAAGTGGAACTTTACATACAATACCAACACTGTAGGACTGTATGACCTTTTCCACACATTGCATCCGATACAGACATAGGAACGTTTGACCGGTCTTAAGTGAAATGGATGGTTACACAAACTGAAATATAAGGCAACATGTTCGAAAAAATGAAACAAAATAAACCTTGAAAGAAGTGATAGAGATCCAATCATAATTAAGCAGCAACAGCATCCGTATATAAACCTGTAATGAAAACATCATTGTACGCAAACTGAATAAATGTAAAGCTGATCGCTAGACGAAAAGCATTTGATGTTTTATAAACAGTCAATTTAGAAAAAAGTCAAGTACAAATTGATTTTAAACTGTTAAACAGTATTAATTCAAATGAAAATAATGCCATATCCAACACAATGCTTCCGCACTATCATAGACGCACGCCCAGACTGTATGACGTCACCTATCGCTCTGGGTCATGAATATGCATTGCCTCCTTTGTCAGACCAACAACTTTTATTAGCAGCAACAGTCAACAGCAGCAAGTTAAAATTAGCTGAGATCAACAAATTGTTGAGATATACTTATCTGCAGTAAGAAAACATATTGCCTAAACACTCCAATTACATGGTTAGCATCATAAAACACGATTTCACCAACAGCATTGGAGTTAAATAATAGCAGCAGAAGCTGAAAACATAGTGCACAACAACGAAGATGATAACAATAGGTTAACATTATGGCTTGATCAACATTTCTCCATCAACTAGATGGTGTCAACAAATTATTCTTATATAAATGGTTTTCATAATAGTTCTTAAATAATTTTTGCAGTAGATATGGACATCATCCGCATAATGACAACATGATAATATTTAGCTCTGCCTTGAGTCGAATAATCATATTTTCCAATGTTATTTACAGTTTTAATTGCCTCTCGAATGACTCAATAATTATTATTATTATTGTTTTCATGGTGTTTGCAAATTGATTCACTGAGTTGAAAATGTAGTCTAACTACTGTCATTACAAACAATATATTGTTTACTTTGATACCATTTTAAATTTCCTAGTGTGAACTGTTTGCAGTAACAATGTGTTACTGTAACAAAAATGAAAAGTTATGAACAATCTACAGCCATACATCACCCACCAACATCTACAATGAACTTGCAATTTGCATCTGCAGACTCCTGGTGGAAACATGATAATATGAAAATGTTTGGTGATTTTTGCAGTACCTGAACACACATTGTAGTGTGGAACCTTGCAGAGAAATCATGAGCACCAGAAATATTACAACATCATAGATCCTGCGAGTCGAATGTTAATAAATTTAAGTTTTTAAATATAAGCTCAAAGCACCTCTTAAGGCCCCATTACACAGGGCTGCGACCTTTGTGCCACCTTTGAGCGACCAAAAAATGGCCAGGACGCACAATGGTCGCCTAAACCCAGAAAAGCATGTTTCTATGTAACTGCTCCAGCGATCCTTGTGCCTCCCTTGAACCACCAAAAAATGCAATTTTCGGGCATTTTCATGGCGATCTACGAACGACCTGTGCGTCCACTGAGCCACTAGCCTGCCTTCCCTGTCCTTCCCCTGAGCAACCTACGGCAACCAACGCGATTATAGGCTACATAGGCGACCCCGAGCAATGTTTGGGCAACCATTGAGCCTCCTCTGTGCCTCCTCTGTGCCATCATCGGCGACCAACGGCAACAAACGACGATCACTGGACGACCATACAGCCATGCTTCTGACCCTTGAGCATTGTTTGAGCCACCCCTGGCGACTGCTGGGTAACCTGGAGTGCCTGGGTATATATATTCCCTGATTCTGGCGCTTTTCCATCATTTTCATCCTAGCTGCCAAAGTGAGAACATCTCCAGAAGATAAAGATTTTGGGATGAACAACCAACTCCTCTTGCATACTGCCATCTTACAAGGTCACCAAGCACTGCTGGTGAACCAGATGGCCATTACTGTCCTTAGAAGAAGGATGAACAGGCACAGAAGAAGGACACCACGAACCTTTCTTTCTTGAGTCGAGTTGTTCACCATTCAGCGTCTGCAAACACAATGAAACTCTGCAGGTACCAGCCCTCTATTTATAGGCAAGCTGAGGAGGCACTACATATAGCTCAAAGGAGGCAGAAGGGAGGCAGAAGCATTGCCATGATGGCTCAAGGGTTGCCGTGGTCACCGAATGGAGGCACAGTGGTCGTCACAGTCATCGTTCAATGCACGCTATTGGTCGCCCAAAGGAGGCACAAGGGAGGCAGAAGCACCGCCCAGATTGACGGGAAAATTTGCAGCAGAACGCACCTATTACCTGGCGACCATTGGGCGACAACTGTGCCTCCATTCTGCAACCACGGTAATCCTGGTGCCTCCCTTCTGCCTCCTTTGAGCCACCTTTGAGCAACCAACCTCCTCGGCGACCTTTGTGCGACTGTTTTGAACATGTTCAAAAATTCACGGCGACCATGGCGTCCATGGCGATGTCTGAACCTCCTGTGTACCACCTTTGAACGACCTAGGCAACCAGTCTGCCTCCTTTGAGCCTCCAACGACGACCTGGCAAATTTTATGGTCGCACATGGGAGGCACAAAGGTCGCCATCCTGTGTAAAGGCCCCATTACCTATCTGTGAACCAATCAACATGCCGGTGTACATGTACGAACAAATGCACCGTGAAAATTACTCAATAACTGGAAAACCTAGTAAGTGTCCCCCAATAACTGTGACTATAAAATAGATCTTTTATAGTCAGTATTATTTCTTTATCTAAAGTACACGAAAGTACGAGTTGTTTGACTCAACTGTAATTTTGACTTAACCGTTCTCGCAAGAACTGCAGGCGCGTATTCGACGGAGCGGGTAGTATTGGGAACCCTCTTATATGTGGGAAGTGTACGTAACAATCGCTACTGTTCAAGATGGGAGTTGGGGTGGAGAGAAGGAGGGGGAGTGCATCTGAGCTGAAATTTAAAAGTATGCGCCCCTTCACCTTCCCACCCCCTTCACAAACTAAAATCATGAAAGTCTGTTTTGAAAGCTCTTGCAAGCATCCATTTATAAACATATTCAGATAATATATTTCTTGCTGTGTTTTTTACTAGACTGTCCAGTGTCTAATTGTCATCCGCAACTTGGCGCAGTCAGTAGCGCAGCTGATTTGTAACCGGAGGTGGTGCCACGGAGTTTTGTCGGTGTGTTCTTGGGCAAGACACTTTCCCTTAGCCTCGTCCGTCGGATGGGGACGTAAACCAGGCGGTCCCGCGTACAGGTCTATCATCCGAGCATGTTAAAAAAACATAGGAATATATTCGATAATAAAAGTAGGGCACGGTTCCCGGTTTCCTATGTATCCTTCCCCTCCCTCTGAGGCGGCTCTAAATAACCTGTACTGGGTTGATGAGCCATTAAACAACATTCAATTCAATTCATCCGCAACTGCACTCAGCCCTGTCATATGTACTGTAGGTGTCCCATGCCAGCATCATGAATCAACCGTGGAATATATCACCCAAACGTAAAAGGGTTTGAGGGGATCTTAATTGTATTAGTTTAAATATAGATCATTTGTCGGCTGAAACCCAAGATGATTTTTTTATTAGACAGAAACACTGTCGTAATACTTATTCAACGAGCCTGATAGTATCGAAGGAAAGAAAAGAAAGAAGACCATTTTTTTACTTTATATTTTTAAAGTTGAATGGTGTTTTATGTTATTGTAGCACATTTTAGGCCATATTTCCTGGGTAGAACCAGTGCTGTATACTTTCTGAAATCCGTAAGAATCGACACTTTCTCAAGTTTAGCGCCCAGTGGGAAC